>VSMD01122891.1:0-95589 GCA_008750895.1 Mirza zaza | reverse complement strand
GGCTCAAGCCTGTAATCCTAGCTCTCTGGGAGGCCGAGGTGGGCGGATCATTTGAGCTCAGGAGTTCGAGACCAGCCTGAGCAAGAGCGAGACCCCATCTCTACTATAAATAGAAAGAAATTAATTGGCCAACTAATATATATAGAAAAAATTCGCCGGGCATGGTGGCACATGCCTGTAGTCCTAGCTACTTGGGAGGCTGAGGCAGCAGGATTGCTTGAGCCCAGGAGTTTGAGGTTGCTGTGAGCTAGGCTGATGCCATGGCACTCACTCTAGCCTGGGCAATAAAGTGAGACTCTGTCTCAAAAAAAAAAAAAAAAAAAAAGCCTAGAGGAGAAACAGATTTTGAGAATCAAATTATATATTTGGTTTTAGGTATGTCCAGCTTAAGTTGCCAGAATGTTTAAGTGTCATATGTAGTCATCCCTTAGAGATACACGTATTGGAAATGTAGATAATTGTCTTTATAGTATCAGAATGTTTTCACTTCTGTTGTTACATTTAATCTTCATAACTCTTGGAAGAAGGTGGGGCATCGTTATCCCTATTTTGCAGTGAAGAAAACCTAAGTTAATGAGTTGGCCAAGGTTACATAGCTAGTAAGTGGATGAACTTTTTTTATTTCTAGGTAATTATTTGCATAGTGGTATTAAAAGTATATAAGCTCTCTAAAGGAATGAGTAATTATTGATAACTATAATACTTTAGTATGTGGTTGGTTTCATAGTGTTCTAACTCATGAAGTAAATTTTTGAGCTTCTGTGTGTGAAGCATTCAGTTAATTCCAAGTCAGTGTGCACACCCAGAACCATGAAAGTAGGAACTCTAAGGCTTAGTTTGGGAGGATTATCGAAAGAATCAGGAAAAGGAAGTGCTACAGCTGTATTTGCAAAATAAGTCCTGACAACCTTTTAAAAAATTAAAGTTAAGAATTGAATTTATTAGATTAGCCTTAAATTTTCTTCTTTCTAGAATAATTTATATTCATATGGCGTGGGCTTTCTTTACCATTAATAGCGAAGATAGATTTCTTAATTCTGGATCTTTCCTTCCTTTTTCACAGTGAATGTTCATGGTTTATAAAATATGCATGCTTCCATTATTTTTATATTCTTCATGTCAGCTTCCAGGGAAATATACAAATCTGCAAATATGCCACCTGTTTACTAAAATGGGCACAAGAGAACTATACAAAAGAGGAACTGGAAGACAAACCAGGGTGTGTGATGGGCCTACTTTTTCTTATTTTGAGCTCTACACTGGTTAACCATTATTAACAAACAGGCACATCTCTTTTCCTCATTAGCAAATAGTTATTCTTTCAATAAATGGGTAGAAGTCTGCAAATGTGTAGTATAGAAATAATTTGTGTGGTGAGACCTGGTATCTTTCACTGTAAATACTGTTACGAGGAAAAGCACATGTTTGCAAACGGGAAAGGGAGATCGGCCTAAATAGAACCTAATATTTACTGTCTTAGAGGTTTCATCTCTTGTCTTGAGGTTGATCTGAAGAAAAAGTCATCAGTGTTTGCTTTTGTTCTCTGCAGGGGTTAAAGGGAAGTTGAATATATATTTCTGTACCCTAGTTTTTATTTTCCCTATCTGAAATATATTTGTAGATGTTAGTAAAAAGAAGGGAAAGACAATTTAAAAAAAATTTTTTTTTTTTTTTTGAGACAGAGTCTCGCTCTCTTGCCTGGGCTAGAGTGCCATGGCGTTAGCCTAGCAGTAACCTCAAACTCCTGGGCTTAAGCGATCCTCCTGCCTCAGCCTCCCAAGTAGCTGGGACTACAGGCATGTGCCACCACTATGCCCGGCTAATTTCTTCTATATATTTTTAGTTGGTCAATTAAGTTCTTTCTATTTTTAGGAGAGACGGGGTCTCTCTCTTGCTCAGGCTGGTCTCAAACTCCTGAACTCAAATGATCCCCGCCTTGGCCTCACAGAGTTGCTAGGATTACCGGTGTGAGCCACCAGGCCCAGCCAGGAAAGACAATTTATAGGCATGTAACTGAAAACTATAAAGTATTGTTCCAAAATCTAGTGAGAAATCTACCAAGCCTTGAGGAGCAAGATTTGGTTTATTGTAGTGTGCCCTGATTTCTTAATTTCCTTACATTTTTACACTGCATAGCTAAACACAGCCTATTTAAGTTCATATTTTCCATAGAAGTTCTATATCAAAACTGTACATACAAACAGGTTAATGTTAGAACATGCCAATTAGTCTTTTTAGTCCTTTTCAGATAAATCACATAATTTAGGTCCTAGAGGAAATTGTTCATCAAAATAGACTTTTGGGGTTGGGCATGGTGGTTCACTGCTGTAATCCTAGAACTTTGGAAGGCCCAGGTGGGAGGATGGCTTGAGATCGGGAGTTTGAGACCAGCCTGAGCAAGAGTGAGACCCGGTCTCTACAAAAAATAGAAAAAAAAAAAAAAATAGCTGGGCATGGTGGCACGTGCCTATAGTCCCAGCTACTTGGGAGGCTGAGGTAAGAGGACCGCTTGAGCCCAGGAGTTTGAGGTTATAGTAAGCTATGATGATGCCACTGTACTCTAGCCTAAGCAACACAGAGTTGAGATCCTGTTTAAAAAAAAAAAATCTCATTATAAATAAATGAGATTTTTAACTTTGAATGGCATTTTATCCTCTTTTGTTATCATGGCAAGAAGTGATTTAACTAAAAACAGCAATTGGGAAGATTCTATATATAAAATATAGGACTTATGCCTTTTGAAAAATAATTTTTTTTACTGTTCGATTCTTGGTAGCTCGGAGGTATGGTTTTCATTATAGAGTATACGTTGTATATTTTAAAGCAATATTTTAAAAATTTTGGATAATTTTATGGTCCTACAAGATATGGAAGCATTTGATTATGCAGCTTTTTAAATGTAATACTGTTTATTTAACTTCAAAAACATTTTAGCATTCTAAATACAAAAAATAACAGAGTGTTACAAATGTGTTTAAGTACAGAAGGTTCTTGAACTTTGGTGCAGTGGCTTTTCCACTTTGCTGGCAATAAAGAGTTCTACAGTTTGTTTTAAAGCAAGCAGTTTAAAAACTACCTCACTTAACTAAAAAAAAAAAAAAGAAAAGAAAATAATCCAAACACTTCTTATGCCAGCTGACCCTGCTTTGTCCACAGCTAAGAATGGCAGCAGAATGCTATGTCACTGTATACAAAAAACAACGCTACCTGAAGCTAAGTGTTTGCCTGCTATGGTGTCAACAGGTCCAGCTCACAGTGCATACCCTGAGCTACAGCCCCTCCAATGGGCATTTTTCCCCATGACCTCAATGCCAAGCAAGAAGCAGCAAGAGTTGGCCTCTGTTGTTTGGTTCTTTTTATAAACTATAGATATGTACAGTTGATAACTCATGACTTCTAGCCAATAACCATATAGTTAACACCATCTTACGGATTTAAAAAAATGCCAGAAACATCTTTAAATGCTTTGTTACACCAAAAGCAAAGTGCACAGAGTGAGGAGAACAGAGAGTGCCCTTTCATTTAAAAAATGTTTGGAAATATGTACAACTTTGATACAGTTTCAGGGTGTTCCAGACACCCATTACACTTCATGTAAACTACTGAAACAATTTTTAGAGGACTTTGAGACTACAATATGATTGTGATCAGATTTTGTAATTAAACCTAATGAGGGCTATAGACATTTCTCAAATAAGAGATATATTAATTACAGTGCTCCCCTACTTTAAGTTATTCACAAGGAAACAGATAAACAGTGTTTCATTTCTCCTTCTCCTCTTTCTTCTCTTGCTCTTCCTTCTCATCTTCATCTTCTTCTTCCACCTTTTTCCAGGCAACTTTAGTAGGATCCTTTGTACCATCAAATTTTCCTTTAGACTTATAGTTGGCAATATCCTTCAGCTTTGCAACCTTAATGATGGAAGGCTGTTTTCCCCTGTCACTGAGTTATTCCACATCTCACCCAGCTTTTTTGCCACATCTCCATTAGAGATGCCAGGGTTTGTGGATTTGATCTTGGGGTAGAATTCTGAACAGAGCAGTAAGAATTAAGACAGTGGCCTTTTGGGGGCATTAGGGTCCTCCTCCTTTCCTCCCTTAGCTGGTCCATGATCCTTCATTTCCCGAACATAGAGGACTTTATCTGCCTTTGTCTTTTCGTCAAATTTAGACTTCTTCCCAGACTTTGTCTTCCATCTCTCAGAGCACTTCTTGGAAAATTCTGCAAAATTGACAGGGACCTCTGGGTTTCTCTTATGTTCTCCTCTGCATGTGTGTGCAAAGAAGGCATAAGTACACATCTTGCCCTTTGGTTTCTTGGGGTCACCTTTAACCATCTTGACTGTATTGTTCACTAGTCTTTTTTTTTTTTTTTTTTTCCTGAGACAGAGTCTCGCTTTGTTGCCCAGGCTAGAGTGAGTGCCATGGCGTCAGCTTAGCTCACAGCAACCTCAAACTCCTGGGCTTAAGTAATCCTTCTGCCTCAGCCCCCCAAGTAGCTGGGACTACAGGCATGTGCCGCCATGCCCAGCTAATTTTTTCCATATATATTAGTTGGCCAATTAATTTCTTTCTATTTATAGTAGAGATGGGGTCTCGCTCTTGCTCAATCTGGTTTGGTTTTGAACTCCTGACCTTGAGCAATCCACCCTTGAGCAATCCATCCTCGGCCTCCCAGAATGCTAGGATTACAGGCGTGAGCCACCACACCCAGCCCACTAGTCCTTTTATGCAAATATTTGTATTTGTAGTTGGGAGATGATGAGCTTCAATAGGGAACTTCAATAGTTGAAGAGTTTGAAGGTGTTATGTTTTGAAAGCAAAAATTACCATGAAAACTATTATTTTTAGTTGTTCAGTTAATTTCTTTCTATTTTTAGTAGAGACAGGGTCTCGCTTACTCAGGCTGGTCTCGAACTCCTGACCTCAAGTGATCCTCCTGCCTTGGCTTCCCAGAGTGCTAGGATTACAGGTGTGAGCCACCTCGCCTGGCTGATGAAAACTATTATTAAAAAATCCAACTCAAGCCTGGCACTGTGGCTCACACCTGTAATCCTAGCATTCTGGGAGGCCGAGGCGGGCGGATTGCTCGAGGTCAGGAGTTCGAAACCAGCCTGAGCAAGAGCGAGACCCATCTCTACTATAAATAGAAATTAATTGGCCAATTAATATATATAATATATATAATAATATATATAGAAATAATATATATAGAAAAAAATTAGCTGGGCATGGTGGCGCATGCCTGTAGTCCCAGCTACTCGGGAGGCTGAGGCAGCAGGATTGCTTGAGCCCAGGAGTTTGAGGTTGCTGTGAGCTAGGCTGACACTACGGCACTCACTCTAGCCTGGGCAGCAAAGCGAAACTCTGTTTCAAAAAAAAAATCCAACTCGAGGCTGAGGTGGGAGGATCGCTTGAGCCTTGGAGTTCGGATGCAGCCTGGGAAACAGTAAGACCCTGTCCTCTTAAAAAAAAAAGCTTCAGAGATTTATTTCTTTTATTTAAATAATAAAATGAGCCTTTTGTATTTTGTGTTTTTTTAAATAATTGGTATTTATAGGTATTTTAAGAAAAAATTTGTATGTTGGAATATATTACATCATAAATATGAAATTTTCAATAGACGAATTGACTCTTTAGTTAGGTAATAAATGTGTGAAAATGAACATTGCCTAGTGCTTCTTATGTGGTCTTACCCCTTTTTTTCCCCTGTTTATTCAAATATGGGGGAAAGGAAATGCTTTTCTACTTTTTCTTTTTACTTTGAATTTAGAAGGATTTGGTCCAAAGGAATAAGACATTCTTTGTATTCATTTCTTGCATTATGCTATTATAGATAAAAATTAAGTGTTATTGTAAATGTATTTTGGAACTAAGTATGGTTTAGAGCCAGAAAGGTATATACAAAGGTAAAATAGACATTCAGATGAGGAAGGTGGCAGTGGGAGTTTTAGTGATCTGCCCTTTGTCTGTGGTGTCTTGGTCTCGTTGAAATGACTACTGGAAGGACATTTTAGAAGTATGTGGGGCATAAGTAAATATTATGCCATTGAGATATTGTACTAGAAAAATGCTTTCTACTTTTCTCTAAAAATTTTTAATGTGAAATATGTTGCTCTTATTTTCAGACTTAACTTTTGAGATAACGGTTTTCTATTTAAGAAAACCTTTAGAATTTTGACAGCTTTATATACACATTTTAGGTTGTGTGTAAAAGGGTTCTGTTTAGGAAAGGGGCATCTAATTAACACAAGAGAAAACCAAGGCCCAGAAATATTAAATGATTTGGCCAAGGTCACTCATGGAACCAGTCAGTGAGAAAGTCAGAACTAGATCCTCTGTCCTGCTTAGGAACTCATTCCAGTAATACTGCCTCACACTTAAATTTTAGAAACTTAATTTTGGACATATGGGATGTTGAAAAGCCTACTAGTAATGTCTAAAAGTTTTTTTTTGATAAGTAAAAACTACACCCTGTTTTGTTGGCAAACAATGCTGGTGTGAGGAAACAGGTCTCTTTTAAAATGAAGGGTGAGAGTTAAATTAGTGCACCCTCTTTGGAAAGTAGGTTAGCAACATCTGTAAAAACTAAAAACGTGTATACCTTTCACCTAGCAATTTACTTTTAGCAAATGTACACAAAGATCTATACAACTAGGTTTGTTACAGCATTGTTTGTAATAACAAAAGCCTGGAAACAAATGTCTATCAGTAAGGACTGGTTAAATATATAACTGCTATACAGTGGATTGCTGTGCACATGTTAAAGATGAGTTAGATCCTTATGTATTGGAATGAAACCATCCTTAAGAAAACTGTTTCTTAAGAAGCCTTAAGAAGAACAAGGTGTAGAACAGTATTTATAATTGGAACCATTTGTTTAAAAAACAAAATATGTGTGTGTTTTATATGCTTGTGGTACATAGAGTATCTTTAAAGAGATACACGAGAAATTGAGGGAATTCCTTGTCTCTAATATAAACTCAGCCAGACATTAGGCAAAGTGGTGAAAACAGACTTTATTCAGTAACACTGACAGCAGGGGAAAGAGCTGAGCTCCGTTCCAATTTGTGCAGAGGCAATTGGGTGTTTGGAAAGGAGTATGTGGGAGAAGGAAGAGCAGGGGCTCGATAGAGTCAGAGAAGTGAAAATTATAGATGGCTGGTCAGTGTAAATGTGATTAGCCCAGCTGTGTTTGCTGGCTGGTGGTTACTGAAGTTAGGATTCTATCCTCTCATAGAGATTGGGAAATAGAGGCCCTATCCTTCCTGATGATTATATTTCAAAAGAATAGTTTTCAGATCCTTGAGAAAGACACTTCTGAGTTTTAAGAGATATATAGTCACGATTGTAAGCCCTTTTTAATAAATACTCTAAGGCAGCAGTCCCCAGCCTTTTTGGCACCAGGGACCGGTTTCATGGAAGACAATTTTTCCACAGACTGTTGGTGCGGTAGGGATGGTTTCAGGATGATTCAAGCGCATTTCATTTATTGTGCAGTCAAGCCTCTCTGCTAATGGTAATTTGTATCTGCAGTTGCTCCGCAGCACTAGCATCACCTCCTCAGCTCCACCTCAGATCATCAGGCATTAGATTCTCATAAGGAGCTCACAACCTAGATCTCTCGCATGCGCAGTTTACAGTAGGGTTCGTGCTCCTGAGAATCTAATGCCACCGCTGATCTGACAGGAGGCAGAGCTTTTGTGGTTATACAAGGGATGGGGAGTAGCTGTAAATGAAGATGAAGCTTTGCTTACTTGCCAGCCACTCACCTCCTGCTGTGCAGCCCAGTTTCTAACAGGCCACATGTCCATGGCCCGGGGCATTGGGGATGACAGCTCTAAGGCATGTTAGGGGCCTATGGTCAGGTGTTGGCTTGAGCACCCAGTAAATTCTCCTGGCAGCATTGAGGTTTCTCAGGCAGGCATTTTAGTGGGAGACTGGGGTCTCCCCAGGACGTGGCCTTATGTTGGTAGAAGCCATTGGAGAGTTTTGGTGAAGTCTCTTACTGCAGGGGTTTGGATGGAATTGTTATATGTCAAGAGTTCTGCAGGTCTTACCTCTGAAGAGGAGAACTGATGGCTGGAGCACAGCGTTGGATAAGAGACTTTTTACTGGAATATGCTTGTAATACGTGTTGAGAGATAATTCTTCATGGCTCTCTCATATTCCTGCATCTCCTCTCCCTCTCCATCTCCCTCTCTTTTTTTGAGACAGAATCTCACTCTGTTGCCTGGGCTAGAGTGCCGTGGCATCAGCCTAGCTCACAGCAACCTCAAACTCCTAGGCTCAAGTGATCCTTCTGCCTCAGCCTCCCGAGTAGCTGGGACCACAGGCATGCGCCGCCATACCCGGCTAATTTTTTTTTTTTTGTATATATTGTTGGCCAATTAATTTCTTTCTGTTTTTTAGTAGAGACGGGGGTCTAGCTCTTGCTCAGGCTGTTTTGAACTCCTGACCTTGAGCGATACGCCCGCCTCAGCCTCCCAGAGTGCTAGGATTACAGGCGTGAGCCACCATGCCCAGCCATTCCTGCATCTTTTATTAGCAGAGGTACTGGCTGCTGTTTGTTCCATACTATTTTTTCAAGAATGTTTGTATAGCAGACAGCTTTGGAAGTTACAGTATCTCCCTCTTGAACCAAGGCTCAGCTCTTTGCCCTACTGTGAGTAGTTACTGAATAAAATCTGTTTTTACCATTTTACCTAATGTCTGGCTGAGTTTATATTAGACAGAGGCAAGGACTTCCCTCAATTTCTTGTATCTCTTCAAAGTTAAAGATAGTATCTCCCTACTGAGCCAAGGTCAGGTTTATTTACTGTCCCGTATGATAAAGATAATATCTCCCTGTGACAGAGGCTAGGCAGACTGTGTTTATTATAATATTTGGGTTCCCTAAACTTGAAGTTCCTTTCTTGTAACATGACCCACTACATATGTAGGCATCACCAGCTCCTCTGAGTTGCCCTGTGTGATTGGGCTGATGATCTATCTACTGCTGTTGCTGTGAGTCTTTGCCTTTGACTCAGTAATTTCGTGTCTTCTGCCAGCATGTGTGAAACTGTGGCAGGCTCATTTGTAGGGTAACCCTCAGACCCTTTATAGTTGCTGACAAATATCTACTAGAAAAGATAAAATAGTTATTTTTTTTAAATAAAAGTAGTGGAAATCTCTGGGCTTTTTAGGGCCTGTTCTTATTTGAAAGTGTCAGGCTAATAAGGTATAGAGAGACCACTGATCTAGAAAACGAGTCCTTTGCCTGCAGAGGCATTGACTTCTTGGGGGAGAGAACCAATATTTGTTGAGCGCTTACCATGTTGAAATACACTTTAAATATATAGGGGTTGGAATATATTATCTCTTATTCTTTCTCCATGATAAATCTGCAAGATAGATATACTTACCACCATTTACAGATGAGGAAACTTAGGTTCAGGTGTTTTAAGGTCACTATGGAATTCAAACCTTTATCTATCTGCTGTTAAGCCAGTGCTCTTTTCATTATAGTTAACAGCTTCCTAACTTTGTGGAGATGTTAGAGATGACTTTCTACTTTTCCGTGGAAGAGTTTCTTCCATCTTATCTTCATTCAGGCTTTGTGGCCAAGTGGTGGGTTAGTTGTCCGCAAAAATCAAATTATGTATAGGATCTTTCTTTTTTTTTGATTGGCATAGGCAAACATTTTATAGTTCTGTTTCTCAAACTTTGTGAAATATCTCTAAAAGCATAAGACAATACCCTCAGATCTAGTTTGTGGTTTAAAGCAGCCCATGACTCATACCATTCTTGCAAGCTTTGTATATCATCTTAAAAATTCAAAAGAATTTTATATTCTACTCTGTAATATATGTTACTGGGTTTTCAAGAGGCTAATAAATAATATCCTAAGTTCAGGACCAGTTGAGGGGACACAAATATCAGACAGGATACAATCAAATTGTCAGTTTTTTACATTGTGGTAAAATATACTCAACAAAATTTACCATTTTAACCATTTTTAAGTGTATAGTTCAGTGGCATTAAGTACATTCACATTGTGGAAACACCACTATTCATCTCCAGAATTTTTTATCATCCTTAAATGAAACTCTGTTATTTACCAAACAATAACTTCCTTACTCCCCCTCCTCCTAGCCCCTAGCAACTATTATTTGACCTTCTGTCTCTATGAATTTGACTATTCTAAGTATGTCATATAAATGGACTCATATAACATTTGTCATTTTACATCTAACTTGTTTGACTTAGCACAATGTTTTCAAAGTTAACCATGTTGTGCTTTTGTCAAAATTTCCTTCTTTTTGAAGGCTGAATAATATTTCATTGTATTGTATACTACATGAATTTTTGAGTTGTTTCCACCTCTTGGCTATTGTGAATAATGCTGCTTTAAATATTGGCATACGGATATCTCTGTTCTAGTCCCTACTTTCAGTACTTTTGTGTATATAAACAGAAGTGGAGTTGCTGGATCATGTGGTAATTCTGTCTCATTTTTTGAGGAACTGCCATATTGTTTTCCACAGTAGCAGCACCATTTCACATTCCTACTATCAGTGCACAAGGGTTCCTATATCTCCACTTCCTCACCAATGCTCATTATTTTCTGTTTTTTTGTTTTTGTTTTTTTTTTGAGACAGAGTCTCACTCTGTCAACCTAGCTAGAGTGCCGTGGAGTGAGTCTAGCTCACAGCAACCTAGAACTCCTGGCCTCAAGTGATCCTTCTGCCTCAGCCTCCTGAGTAGCTGGAACTATAGACATGCACCACCATGCCCGGCTAAGTTTTTCTATTTTTTGGTAGAAATGGGGTCTTGCTTTTGCTCAGGCTGGTCTCGAACTCCTGAGCTCAAAGAATCTGCCTGCCTCTGCCTCCCAGAATGTTAGGATTTCAGGCATGAGCCACCGCTCCTGGCCTGTTTTTGTTTTTAGAGAGATACAAGGTCTCTCTTGCTCTGTCTGGTGTGATTATACTGTGTTTCCTCGAAAATAAGACCTACCCATAAAATAAGCCCTAGCAGGATTTCTAGGCATTTGCGCAATATAAGCCCTACACTGAAAATAAGACATAGTGATGGGCGTGGCTACGCAGCCTATCCGCACAACCCATGCATTTCATCTCGGAGTGGTAAAGAAGACGAGCAGCCCTTCTCATCTGCCCCATTGCGACAGCTACTATCCCAGAGGTGACCAGAAAGGTATGGGCAGCCCCACCAACAAGTTCAGCTCCCCCTATCAGGTCCTGGTCATCCTGTGCATGCTGCAAGCTGAGGCTTTGAGGGGAAAGTCTCCTCAGTGAATTGAGAAGCAGGACGCTCTGCTTTAGGTATTGTGTGTCCCCAGGGGAAGAAGGAAAGCTGTGGCTGCCATGTTACTCAGCACTGTGGGCCTCTCTTACCCCCCACGAACACCAGGGGATAGGGGGAAAGCTTTAGCAAGCAGTCTCCTACTGAGCCAAGAGAGATCATTTCTGCTCCACTGTGCAGATTGGACCCAGTGCTCACTGGATCTCTGATAAATAAGCCAGCCCTTACACATCAGCTTTGCTGGCCTATCTCTGCTTTTCCTGAGTATCTGTACCCCTAGACAAGATGAGTGCAAAAAGAAAGAGCTATTCTGTTGAGTACAAGAAAGAAATTGTGGAAGACTCCAAGGGCAAAAATCTTAGGGCTTTCTGCAAAGAGAAGAAGTTGGATATCCGAATGGTCTGAAAATGGTGGGCAGAATATGATAACCTCAGTCTACATGTGGATAGAGGAAATGCTAAGAAGCGTAAGTGTGGTTCAAGTCAGCAACCTTTATTTCCCGAGCTGGAAGACATGATCGATGAATGGATTGCTAACAGGAGAGCAAAGGCTTTGGTTGTGTGCAGGGCTGATATTCAAAGATTTGCTCTTGCAATGGCACCACAATTAGGAATATCTCCAGAAGATTTCAAAGCATCACAACACTGGCTGGATGGTTTCCTTCAGCGATACGAACTGTCTCTAAGAAAATCGACAACACTGTTTAAATTGGAAGATGCTGAAGTTATTAAGCGAGCACTTGCATTCAAGTCCTTTGTTGATGGCATTGACTTTTCTAAATACCAACTTTGCAACATGATTGCTATGGATGAAACTGCAGTGTTTATGGGTCAAGGAGCCCAAAGGACAATTGAACAGAGGGGTGCCTCCTCAATCTACGTTCCCTTCACTGGTCACGAAAGTTCACGCGTTACCTGTATTTTGGCAATTCATCTGGATGGAAAGAAAGTCATACCTCTTATCATCACTAAGGGCAAGAAAGATAAGATTGAACGTGTTTCCAACATTTATGTTCTTGAAACCGAAAAAGCCTGGTGCACACAATCAAGCAGTTATACGGAAGTGGCTTGATTTAATGCTGCCACTTGTTTTGCGAGGTGGCCAAAGAGGTCTTCTAGTCTGGGATTCAGCCAGCACTCACCATGCAAAAGACATGAAGAACTTCCTTGCAGAGAGAAGAATAGATCAAATAATGATTCCTGCAGGAATGATTGCCTATCTGCAGACTCATGATATTGCAATAAACAAGCCATTCAAAGACCACTTGTGCACGGAAATTAACGACTACATTGAAAATAGAATGACAAGAAATCAGTGTGAAAACTTTGTGAAGCCTAGCCTACAAGAAGTCATGATTTGGGTGAAGAATTCATGGGATAAAATCACTGACAGTGTTGTTATCAATGCACCCTGAGCAGGTTACATGGATAAGAGTTGCTCATTTAATGAGAGCTCTATTGCTCGACATGAGAGATTAGGGCCAGTGGTTCTAAAGGAAATAGAGTCGCAAGAAATTCAGGATGGAATTTGGGGTTTGGAGAGTTATGATGATGTTCAATAAGAAGATGACTTAACTATATTTGAATAAATGTAGATTGTTGTACCATGCTTAAAAAAATAACACATCCCCTGAAAATAAGCCCTAGGGTGTCTTCTTGAGGAAAAATAAATATAAGACCCTGTCTTATTTTCAGGGAAACATGTTGGTTCATTACAGCCTTGAACTCTTGGGCTCAAGCAATACTCCTGCCTCAGCCTCTCAGGTAGCTAGGACTTACAGGTACTTACTACCACATCCAGCTAATTTTTTCATTTTTTATAGAAGTAGGGTCTCACTATGTTGCCCTGGGTGGTCTTGAACTCCTGGCCTCAAGCAGTCATCCTTCCCAGTGCTGGGATTATAGGTGTGAGCCACTATGCCCGACCACTCCTATCTTTTCATGTAAGTTACTTTTTCCTCAGTTAAGCAAGCCGTCATTCTATTTGTCCCTTCATCATGCTATTTGTCATCCAGGGAAAGAGCCAAAGTAAGCCTTTTGGGAGGACTTTTTGCCAAATATGAAGTAGGGGTTTTGCACCTCATTTTTATTGATTGCAGTTTACATAAATTGCTCCCTGTAGTTAAGTACCTTAAGTTAGCTGTATTAGATAGGGTTCTCCAGGGAAATAGAACCAATAGGTAGATATTAATTTATATAGAGAGAGATTATGAGGAATTGGCTCATGTGATGATGGAGGCTGAGAAATCTCACAGATCTGCTATCTGTAAGCTGGAGATGAAGGAAAACTGGTGGTGTAATTCCAGTCTGAGTCTGAAGGCCTGAGACCCAGCACAGCCAATGGTTTAAATCCCAGTCCAAGGGCAGAAGAAGACCAATGTCCCAGCTCAAGCAGGCAAGCAAGAAGGGAACGAATCCTCCCCTCTGCCTTATTTTATCCACTATGGCCCAGTCTAGTTGACACATAAAATCAACCAGCACAGTGTCTAATTCTTCACCTCTCCCTCATTTCCCTGTATCTTTCTCCTGAATATTGAGCCTCTTTCTTGTTTTACTCACTCCTTTGCATTATTAGGGACTTAGAACTATCCTGCCTGAACCCCACCCAGCAGGGGTGGGGAACCTGTGGCTTTAAGGCCACATGTGGCCTTCTAGGTCCTTAAATGCGGCCTTTTGACTGAATCCAAATTTTACAGAACAAAACCTTTTATTAAAAGGATTAATTAAGCACCAGAATGTAAGGGCTAAAATTTTTTATTTTATTTTATTAAGGAGCTCACTTATTCTTAAGGCTGCAGGGTCCCCACCCTGGGATGGTTTCAAATACCAGTTATTTGCTTATATACTGATGACTACCAAGTCTGTATCTCCAGACCCAAATCATGCCTGCCTTATTGGAGATCTCCCTGTATATGTCCTGCAGGTCCCTGAAATTCAACATGTGAAATTGGAACAAATCCAAAACTTCCTCTATGATCCCTATTTCACTGAAGATATTAGTTATTCACCCAGTTGTTCCAGCTAGAAGTCTGGGTGTTGTCCTTGTCCCTTTTCTCTTATTCTTGTTTCCCTCTCTCTCATCTCTCATCATCTCTCTCTTTCTCATTTCATATCTAATCAGCAAATCCAGTCATTTCAGCCTCCTCAGTCACTACTGAATCCTGTGTTTATCTTTGTTTATGTAATCCCATTGTATCTCTTCCAGCAGCAGGAAACCCTTTTTATTGTCTGTCTTCAAGGAGATATATTTCTCATAAATTAGGTTATAGATTTGGGATGAAGAGGTATTGCCTTTTTTATTTTCCCATCCTTTTCAGTGGGTTTTCAGAGTGCTTTGCATTTAGTAGGTGTTGAGTTATTGTGTTGAATTGAAATGAAAGGATTTGAGACTGTTCAAAAAGTAGTTTATTTTAAAAGCTTCTATATATCTTAAATCTGATAGAAAAGAGTTAAGAAATGTGTGTTATAGAAATGGAGATTTAAGAATTGGAGTAATCATTATTAAGATATTTAGGATGAGATGAGTGTCAAACAAAATATAATAATGCCACTTGGCATAGTTCGGTTAATCAGCTATTTTTATGTAGACTATCAGCTTCCAGCACTAATCGCAATGAAATATTAACAAGTTTAAAAGATCAGAAATATACCCAATTTATTGAGCTGTGTAGTTGCTGAAGGACTGAAGAAGAAATTAACTTTTTCATAGCTTATTTTTCTTTTCTCTTTGTTGGGGGGGAGTTCAAACCTCTTTATTGAGAGGACGTGGCAAGGAAGGAAACACTGAGGATGACGAGAGCCACCATCCTCGGCCGGGCCAGGACCTCCCAGCCTTTGCAGTTAAAGAAAGCCATGGCTTATTTTTCCATACATTAATTTTTTTGGACCTTCACTTCTAATTCATAGAACATAAAATAGTATAATGTAATCAGATATGTGCTTGTTCCCGCTTTAAGAATTAGATTTTATTCATATTAACAAGTACATTTAAAATCTTCTATAGACATTCACACATTTTAAATGGAATTAAAGCATGAGGGTTAGAGGTACTACATGGTAACTCGTGAACAAAAGATGTTCAGTCACAAAGCTCTTTATGCTGACCACCAGATGGCACAGTTGCTCCACATTAGTTGGTTGCATTGAGTTGTGGCTAATTCTTGGGATATGTGGAAAAGGAAGGATGAGGGATGCAGTCAGCTGTTCCAAAGAATAGGATGTTCTTAAGTTGGTTCTTACAACCTGGAGACACCTGTTTTAAATGGTAAAAACAGGCCAGCAGTCTATACTTGCTTATTTAAGTTTCTAGTTCTTTTGAGACTGACTTTATGCTATTATACTATCAAATCCATGTCATTCATTATCCCTCTTATAATTTTTTCATAAAGTTAACTCTTTTTTAATATGTGAATCGACAAAATACTAATAACATTAGAAAATTGAACACAAAGCATTACAATATTATGAAATATGAAGATATTCTTTGGGTTTTTTGGGGGTGGGGTGGGAATAGGGTCTTTCTCTATTGCCCATGCTAGAGTGCAGTGGCATCATAATAGCTCACTACAACCTCAAACTCCTGGGCTCAAGTGATATCCTCCTGCCTCAGCCTTCTGAATTGCTGGGACTATAGGTACATGCTACCAAACTTGACTAATTTTTAAAACTTTTTTTTTTTTTTTTTAAGACAGTCTCACTCTGTTGCCTGGGTTAGAGTGAGTGCCATGGTGTCAGCCTAGCTCACAGCAACCTCAAACTCCTGGGCTCAAGCAATTTTGCCTCAGCCTCCCAAGTAGCTGGGACTATAGGCATGTGCCACTATGCCCAGCTAATATTTTTCTATATGTTTTTAGTTGTCCAGCTAATTTCTTTCTATTTTTTTTTTTAGTAGAGATGGGATCTTGCTCTTGCTTAGACTGGTCTCGAACTCCTGAGCTCAAACGATCTACCCACCTTGACCTCCCAGAGTGTTAGGATTACAGGCATGAGCCATGGTGCCTGGCCTAAAACTTTTTTATAGAGTTGAGGTCTTGCTGTTGCCCAGGCTGGTCTCAAACTCCTGGCCTCAAACATTCTTCCTACCTTGGCCTCCCCAAGTTACTAGTATTACAAATGTGAGCCACTGTGTCCGGCCCACTTTGCATTTTTTTACTGAATGATGCTACTGAAATCATCTGCTTTTAAAAATTCATTGGTAGTTATTAAATAACTGATATAAATAACAGATATGAGCAAAATGAGAAATACCTTTTTTAATACGAGAATAGTGACTGAATAGGTAAAGGAGATGATGCATTTTCTTTGGCTTTGAAAAGAAAATTTTGTTGTTTTTCTCAGGTATATAAATAGTATATAAGAAAGTTTTTTGTCACAGTTCACATGCATTTGAAAAATATGTATAGTTTTAGAACCAGAGGACTGAACTATAATTCAGTTGTTATGTTTTTAGTACATGTTAACGGCTATGACTTGACATTTATTAATAGTAATGAAGGCTTGGTATAGAGAACTTAGATAAAGGAGGAATTCTCAAAATGATGAATTATGAACTATCTTGGTACTTTGAAAAAGTATTTAGGTTGTGTGCCACCTTAGGCCTTTTGTGGGTTGATGCAGAATGTAAATAAATATTCAGATTTTAGAGCTATAGGACAGAATGGACAAAGAATAAGTTTTTCAGGCAAGAACAGTTCAGGGAAGCTGAGCTGTGTGTTAAATACCTAAAGCAGAGGAGGAATTCTTCAGGGCAGAGTTCAGGGGCATTGGGATTCCTATGGTCCCAAAGGACTGTTTAAGACTTAAGCCTGGGCTGGGCGGGGTGGCTCACCCCTGTTATCCTAGCACTCTGTGAGGCCTAGGTGGGAGGATCGCTTGAGGTCAGGAATTTGAGACCAGCGTGAGCAAGAACAAGACCCTGTCTCTACTAAAAATAGAAAAATTAGCCAGGCATCATAGTGAACACTGTAATCTCAGCAGCTCTGAAGGCTGAGGCAGGGGGATCACCTGAGTCCAGGAGTTTGAGGTTGCTGTGAGCTAGGCTTATGCCATGGCACTCTAGCCCAGGCGACAAAGTGAGACGTCTCTCAAAAGAACAACAACAGCAACAAAACCTTAAGCTTGGGAAAGATGTGAGAGAAAGACAAGAAAAGTTCTCTATTTTTCCAAGTACCAAAGGCACTGAAAGAAATGGTTTGGTTGTGACCTGAGGCTGGGCCTAAAGGAACTGTATCAAAAACTCAAGAGGCTTTGTTTCTAGAGAAGAATCCTTTCCTCTATTTGTGGGCTTTAGGAAATACTGAAATGAGAATTTAACTGGTGCTATAGTTTGAACACAACATAATATATAATATTTGATTATCAGAACTTTGGGTTAGCATTTTAGAAGTTGACAACCTTTGTCTTTCTGAGATTAGTGGCCTAATGAAACCAAAAGGACTTGAACAACTTCACTTAATAAACAGTTTGCTTGCTAACCATGGAATAAAAGAAAAATGCAGAAAAAAATTAAATAATGTATACTCAGTCATGGGATCAAAATTTTGTTTTGTTTTTTGAGACAGAGTCTCACTCTGTCACCCTAGGTAGAGTGCAGTGGTGTCATGGTTGCAAAACCTCAAACTTCTGGGCTCAAGTGATCATCTTGCCTCAGCCTCCCAAGTAGCTGGGACTATGGGCTCTTGCCACGAGGCCTGGCTTATTTTTCTATTTTTGGGAATGACGGGGTCTTGCTCTTGCTCAAGCTGGTCTCAAAACTCTTGAGCTCCAGCAGTCTTCCTGCCTTGGCCTCCCACAGTGCTAGGATTACAGACATGAGCCACTGTAACCTGGCTGGGATCAATTCTTTTTTGAGACAGAATCTCGCTTTGTTGCCCAGGCTAGAGTGAGTGCCGTGGCGTCAGCCTAGCTCACAGCAACCTCAAACTCCTGGGCTCAAGTAATCCTGCTGCCTCAGCCTCCCGAGAAGCTGGGACTACAGGCATGTGCCACCATGCCTGGCTAGTTTTTTCTATATATATTAGTTGGCCAATTAATTTCTTTCTATTTACAGTAGAGAAGGGGTCTCGCTCTTGGCTCAGGTTGGTTTCGAACTCCTGACCTTGAGCAATCCGCCTGCCTCAGCCTCCCAGAGAGCTAGGATTACAGGCATGAGCCACCACCCGGCCAGGAATTCTTAATTTAAATGACAAAACGAAAAAAAACGAAGCCTACGTATAAGAGCGATACAGCAGTGTAGGTTTAGCTTTGCTGTCTTTTCGTAAGTAAAAGGAACCTTAAAATATTCGAAAAGAAGTATCAATGAGACACTGCATTTCCTACGAACCACTTTAACAGAACATACCTGTAATAAATAAAAAAAAGGGGTAGGAAACAAATAAACTCAGTTGTAGTAAGGCTAATGATACATGTCCGGAATAAAGTCTTTCCAGTGGCAAGACTTGTAGTGAGCACTTTGCCTCATCCTATTTGGGATGGGGGTGGGAGTGAGCTGTCACACTCATCAAAAGCAGGATATTCATTTTAGAAATCAAGGAATCAGAGACATGACAGATTGGCTTCTTATGTGCCCTAGCGAGGAGGCACTATTTAATCTAGAGGCCTTTTTTGGTTTATTCTCATATCATAAAACTGGTTTCTGTTTTTTAAGTATTGAAAGAATTATACATAATATGCTTTTATTTATGATATAATATACCTATAGCACATTTCTTTTATATTTATGCGATTTTATATTTGCATAATGATTTTATATTTGGAGTTTATAATATATAATGATTTATGGTGTATTACACGTGTTTTGAAAAAATCTGGTAAAATAAAATCCTATAGATATGGAATTTTGGGGATTGAATGTCTCTGTTAACTTATAAATTTTATTTCAGAAGAAATTTGAGGCATTTATAGAAAATATAGAAAATATACTTTCCAAAGTGTGTGGTTATCTTCCTGGGATTTCTTTTAATTTTCACTGACTTTGACTCTTTCTGTTCTTTTTGAAACAGTGACCACATGGAAAATGTCTATGGTTATTTAATGAAGTACACCAACCTTGTCACTGGGTGGCAGTACAGGTAAGTGTGATTATTTATGCCACATCTATCTCCCCTAAGAGATCAGAAAACAAGGGCTGATAATTTTATATTCTGATATCACTTCAGACAAACATGGCTGGGAAACCCTTTAGAGAAGTATTTACCACATTTTCTAAAACTTTGGTGCCTTTGTACTTAGAGGGTGGGAAGAGTTGACATCTGTCCAAGTGGCAGCCTCTAACTGCCTCAGAAGTTACCCTGAGGATTAAAATCACTTGTTCAACTGCCTTGGGTGTTTCTTTTGATATATATAGAAAATTTCAAAGCTACACAAAAATAGAATAGTTAAATCCTTGATGTTGCCTTATATCACCATCTCTCTCTTCTCTTTTAATGTCTAGTGAATAATGTTAGTTAACAAAGGATATAGTTTGTTAAGTTCTAAATATTCCAAGCATTGTTTACTGAGTTAAATTTGGTAGAGCTCATAGATATCTATGTAGTGGATTGGTGAAAATATAAAACATGACACCCAAATGAATTAAGGCATGAGGCTAGGGAGACTGTATCCTCTATCCAATTATTTTAGATTGTGTTTATAGATGAAGAAATTGAGGTTTAGAGAGATAAAGTAAGCATGCTTGAGATATACAGACAATAGCTCTCGATTCGCTTTCTAGTCCTGTTTATAAACAAGTTATAATTACAAAAGACCCTATTCATAAAACAGTATACTTTTAATGGCCATGATAATGATATTCAATTTGTAGATAAATGTCAGTGTTTGTCTTTTAAGGAAATCAGTGTGCTTATATCTTAATTTAGGGTGGAGGAAAAGGAAACATGGAAAGTGGCTAAGATACAAGGGGTAGAATAAGTATAAACATTTAGGGGCAGCCTTGTGTCTTAGTGTGTTCCTTTATTTATTTATCTATCTATCTATCTATCTATTTATTTATTTACTTACTTAGTATCACTGTGTTGCCGGGGCTACAGTGCTGTGGCGTCAGCCTAGCTCACAGCAACCCTAAACTCCTGGGCTCAGGCGATCCTCCTGCCTCAGCCTCCCGAGTAGCTGGGACTACAAGCATGTGCCACCATGCCCAACTAATTTTTTCTATATATTTTTAGTTGGCCAATTAATTTATTTCTGTTTTTAGTAGAGACGGGGTCTTGCTCTTGCTCAGGCTGGTTTCGAACTCCTGACCTTGAGCGATCCTCCTGCCTTGGCTTCCCAGAGTGCTAGGATTACAGGTGTAAGCCACCACGCCCGGCCTACTAATTAAATCTTAAATCAGATTCATATCTTACCTAGCATTGAATTAACCTCAGGGCTCATGTTTTAATTTATTTCCAGTGAATTTTAAATAAAAGTTCTCACCTCCATTTATCTTTGGGCAGTTTACCCTTGCTGTTAATGAATTCTGTAGATAAATCTTCCTGTGAAAAGATACTGTACTTTTGCTTCCTTTTGTGCATGAACTGCATGCCTCTTAATTAAATGCCTCACCTGAAGATTTTGTGTCTTTTATTAAACTCATTCAATTTTTCCATCATCTTTACTGCCAGGACATTCAGTCTGGTGTTTCCAAGTACTTTTGAAATGCTTTTAAGCTTTATTTTTTTAATAGCAAAAACTTGAAGTGTATAAGTCAGGCGTCCTCAAACTACGGCCCACTGGCCACATGTGGCCCACCTAGCACATTTATCTGGCCCTCCGGGTATTTTTGCCGCCGCTGCCTGTCCTGCTTAGCAGCCAACTCATCCTGGCCCACAGTGCACACTCTCCAGTGGTCTGAGGGACAGTGAACTGGCCCCCTGTTTAAAAAGTTTGAGGACCCCTGATAAAAGTTATTAAATTTTGCTTAGCTTTAGTTTGTCTAGGGAAAATGTTTAAAAATTACATTTTTTTAAATCATTACAGGTTTTTTGTTTTAAACAATGAAGCTGGGCTATTGGAGTACTTTGTGAATGAACAGTCTAGAAATCAAAAACCTAGAGGTACTTTGCAGCTTGCAGGAGCCGTGATATCACCCAGTGATGAGGACTCTCACACTTTCACTGTAAATGCTGCCAGTGGGGAACAGTATAAACTCAGAGGTATGATGGAGATATGAGAATTAATACTGTGATTTTCTTCTTGCTTTGAGAAGTTGGTGTACTTACCTGCTTTTATTTGGGTTTTGGAAATAGAAACTACTATCATCAGTGGTGTAGATACAGTATCCTAAATCTTGGGGCTGTTTTCAAATCTATTTTGTTTTAATAAATAACTTTTTTCAAAAAGGCCAATGAGCAAGTCTGTTTCAGATTGGCCCCTCTAAAAAATTTGTGTAGATGAAACTCTGGTTACTGAAAATCTAAAAACACAGACTTCTTTAAATGATATTTTTTATGACTGTCATGGAGATGTATTTTGCCCATTTACTTGGTTTGGTTTGTATGCCCATTTTGCGGTTTCCAGTGACTAGTGTGCATTATTGGGATTTATTAAAATGTCCATATTCATTAAAGGAAAGTCTAACTTTTGTTTAGAGAAATTTAATTTGTGTAGAAGTTTTTGTTTTTTATTTAATAAATACACAGTATAATATTAATCCTAACTGAACGTGCTCCTACAGATCTGAAAATGTTGATTATGTCAGTTATTATCAGTTATTTCTTTAAGAACATATTTTTATGAGAAACATGAGACATGTCAGTCTCATATCCTCACCTTGCTGCGTGTAATTTATCCTTTTAAGAAATATCTACATGCAGCTACTGTGTTCCCTGACAAAGTTGACGCTTTGTCCTCTTCCCTGCCTTTGAGTCAGGAAGATCTGCTCTAGTGAGAATAGGACCAGTGATCTATTCTTCATGCCCTAGACAATTAATTGCATTCCAAAATAAATAAATATAAAATAACTTTTACATTCTTTTTATCAGCCACAGATGCTAAAGAGCGACAACATTGGGTTAGTAGACTTCAGATATGTACACAACATCACACTGAAGCTATTGGAAAGGTATGTGGATTTCTATATGATATTAATGTACAAAAGTGAGAGAGGAATTTTTAAATTTCATTTTGGTTTTTTACATTTTAAAATTGAGAATTTATCCACTTACCATAAAAGTCACCTTTTTTAAAGTCTATAATTCTATGATTTTTTTTTTTTTTTCTGAGACAGAATCTCACTTTGTTGCCCAGGCTAGAGTGAGTGCCGTGGCGTCAGCCTAGCTCACAGCAACCTCATACTCCTGGGCTCAAGCAATCCTACTGCCTCAGCCTCCCGAGTAGCTGGGACTACAGGCATGTGCTACCATGCCCGGCTAATTTTTTCTATATATATTAGTTGGCTAATTAATTTCTTTCTATTTATAGTAGAGATAGGGTCTCGTTCTTGCTCAGCTTGGTTTCGAATTCCTGAGCTCAAACGATCCGTCCGCCTCGGCCTCCCAGAGAGCTAGGATTACAGGCGTGAGCTACCGCGCCCGGCTATATGATTTTTAATATATTTATAAGATTATACAACCATTGTAACTGTTTAATTCCAGAACATTTTCATTAACCCCTATGCCCAAACCCATACCCACCAGTAGTCACTCCCTGTTCTCCCCTTCCCAAGCCCCTGGAAAACACTAATCTATTTTCCATTTCTATGGATTTGTCTATTCTGAGCATTTAATATGGAATATAAATGAAGCCATGTGGTTTCTT
Organism: Mirza zaza; assembly: GCA_008750895.1. Classification (NCBI taxonomy): domain Eukaryota; kingdom Metazoa; phylum Chordata; class Mammalia; order Primates; family Cheirogaleidae; genus Mirza; species Mirza zaza. Next base: position 72,553 of record VSMD01122891.1, on the reverse strand, counting down.
GTGTCTGGCTTCTTTGATTTAGCATAATTTTTTCAGGGTTCATCCCTGTTGTTGCATGTATCAAGATTTTTTCTTTTTTTAAGGTTGAATAATATTCCATTATATAGATATACTACTTTTTTATCCATTTATTAGTTGATGGACATTTAGCTTATTTCCATTTTATAGATATTATGAATAATGCTGCCATGAACATTTGTGTTTGATATTTTTTGTGTGAACATATCTCAGTTATCTAGGGTATGTATCTCAGAGTCAAATTGCTGTGTCATATGATAGTTCTATGTTTAATTTTTTGAGGAGTTGCCAAACTGTTTTCCAAAGTGGCCACACCATTATACATTCCTGTCAATAATGTATGAGGGTTCCAGTTTCTCTATATCATTGCCAACACTTGTTATTGTCCTTTTTTTAAAAAAGTTATTATGGCCATCTTATTGGATGTGAAGTAGTGTCTTTACATGTGGAACATCTTTTCATGTGCATAATTGGTCAGTCATTTGTATATATTCTTTGGACTGTTTTTTATTTTTAAGGTGAAAAAAGGAGTCTTAGTACTTGAAATCTGAGGTTAGAGATGTGTAAAAAATAATATTTGGGCAGCATATTTAAAGGATTTTATACATAGGTGCTAACTTGACTTTTACTATTTTTTCATTCTTCCTGGCGGTTTTCCCCAAGTAAATTTCTAAAAATTGTTTGTAATTTAGGCCTATATATAGCCTAGTCTACAGGAAATCCAGCACAATAGCTTTTTCTCATACCTTAAGATTTTAGTCAGTGGCAGTGATCAGAAAGTACTAGTTTGTTCTAACAAATACTTGCATGTTACATTAGGAAGTGTATTATATTGCATATTGCTGAGTACATATTTTGCATTAATCATGGTATTTAAGAAACTGAAATTACCAATTTTTTGTTAATCTAATATTTGTAAAATGTGAAATTTTTTCTACAGCACAAAACATGAAATTATTTTTCTAAATATATTATTAGTTTACTTTGGAATGTGTCAATACTTAAACTTTGACTATCTCAAATCTCGTCATCAGAAATGCTCTTATAATCAATTCTGAAGTTAATTTAATTTTAAAAACTGTGTGTAAGCCTCAGTGTATGATAGCTTGATGGTTAGGGAACCTAAATTTTAAAAAAAGAATGATTTTCTTTGTCGAACAGAATAATCCTCCCCTGAAGTCACGAAGCTTCTCACTTGCATCTAGTGGTAATTCTCCTATATCCCAGAGGAGACCAAGTCAGAATGCTATTTCTTTTTTTAATGTTGGACATTCCAAACTGCAATCAGTGAGCAAAAGAGCTCACTTACCTCCAGACCATCTTGTGGAAGTCAGAGAAGTAAGTATGAATTGAAGTCAAGTTAAAATGCACAAAGTGATATCTTACATGCTTGGTTTTGTCACTAAAATTTTCTAAGTATTGTGTGTGTCTTTGGCGTCCCTCATTGTTTTCCATCTAGTATACTGAGATACTTTTTAAATCATAAAGATTCACTGACAATGTATAGTTTCCTAAGTTTCATTATGTCTGTCAACTAGGTACCACTGTCAGTTTTCAAAAGTCTGTTTCCATCTTTCAGTTCACAAGTAAAAGTATAGATTTCTTTGATGTAAAATTTATTATCAAAATGGTTATTAATTATTAAGCTTAGTGGGAAAGCTGTATAACCAAACAAGTGATTTTTAAAAAATTGATATATATAGAAAATTTCAAAGCTACACAAAAATAGAATAGTTAAATCCTTGATGTTTCCTTATATCACCATTTCTCTCTTCTTCTCTTTTAATGTCTAGTGAATAATGCTAGTTAACAAAGGATATAGTTTGTTAAGTTCTAAATATTCCAAGCATTGTTTACTGAGTTAAATTTGGTAGAGCTCATAGATATCTATGTAGTGGATTGGTGAAAATATAAAACATGACACCCAAATGAATTAAGGCATGAGGCTAGGGAGACTGTATCCCCTATCCAGTTATTTTTATTTTTATTTATTTATTTTTTTGAGACAGAGTCTCGCTTTGTTGCTCAGGCTAGAGTGAGTGCCCTGGAGTCAGCCTAGCTCACAGCAACCTCAGACTCCTGGGCTCAAGCAATCCTGCTGCCTCAGCCTCCCGAGCAGCTGGGACTACAGGCATGTGCCACCATGCCTGGCTAATTTTTTCTATATATATTAGTTGGCCAATTAATTTCTTTCTATTTTTTTATAGTAGAAATGGGTCTCACTCTTGCTCAGGCTGGTTTCGAACTCCTGAACTCGAGCAATCCGCCCGCCTCTGCCTCCCAGAGTGCTAGGATTACAGGCGTGAGCCACAGTGCCCAGCCTATCCAGTTATTTTGGATTGTGTTTATAGATGAAGAAATTGAGGTTTAGAGAGATAAAGTAAGCATGCTTGAGATATACAGACAATAGCTCTGGATTCACTTTCTAGTCCTATTTATACACAAGTTGTAGTTACAAAAGACCCTATTCATAAAACAGTATACTTTTAATGGCCATGATAATGATATTCAATTTGTAGATAAATGTCAGTGTTTGTCTTTTAAGGAAACCAAGGTGCTGGCCGGGCGCGGTGGCTCACGCCTGTAATCCTAGCACTCTGGGAGGCCAAGGCGGGTGGATTGCTCGAGGTCAGGAGTTTGAAACCATCCTGAGCAAGAGTGAGACCCCCGTCTCTACTATAAATAGAAAGAAATTAATTGGCCAACTAATATACATAGAAAAAATTAGCCGGGCATGGTGGCACATACCTGTAGTCCCAGCCACACGGGAGGCTGAGGCAGGAGGATCGCTTGCGCCCAGGTGACTGATGTTGCTGTGAGCTAGGCTGATGCCATAGCACTCTAGCCCAGGCAACAAAGAGAGACTCTGTCTCAAAAAAAAGAAAGAAAGAAAGAAAGAAACCAAGGTGCTTATATCTTAATCTAAAAGGAAACACTGAAAGTGGTTAAGATACAAGGGGTAGAATAAATAAAAACATTTAGGGGCAGCCTCGTGTCTTAGTGTGTCCCTCCCTCCCTCCCTCACTCCCTCTAGAGTGCCATGGTGTCAGCCTAGCTCACAGCAACCTCAAACTCCTGGGCTCAAGCAGTCCTCCTGCCTCAGCCTCCCAAGTAGCTGGGATTACAGGCATGCACCACCATGCCTGGCTAATTTTTTCTATATATATTTTTAGTTGGCCAGTTAATCTTTCTATTTTTAGTAGAGACGGGGGTCTCGCTCTTGCTCAGGCTGGTTTCGAACTCCTAACCTTGAGTTATCTGCCCACCTCGGTCTCCCAGAGTGCTAGGATACAGGTGTGAGCCACCATGCCTTGCCATGTTCCTTAACCCTTAAAAAAACAAGGCAGCCGTGAAATTCTTGGAACTCTTCAATCATGGCTAGTGATGGGAGTTCAAAGGAGGCTTCTGGGATGCTGGTAATGTTCTGTTTTTAAGTCTGGGTGTGTTTGGTTTATGAAATTTCGTTAAGCCCATAACTTGTGATATGTATGGTTGTACACTGTATGTCAGTAGCTTTTAATTAAAAATTATAAAGAAGCAAAAAGCATACAGTTGAAGTTGTCATGTATTACAACACATTTTTCAGGAAAAAGGGATCTTTTTGTGTTTGAGACTCTATCCTCTGTAGAGGCCTTCTGTTTGGTTGTACTTGAGTTTTTGTGACCTGATGTACTGAGACCATTGTCATCTCTCTCTGAGCTTCTCTTCAGTTGGAAGGCTTTGATCAACCTTTTCCTTTTTTTCCATCTCTAATGAGTATTTTGGTGTTCTCACTGGTCCAGTAGTAATTTCTTACAATATTCTTATTCTCATGTTCTGTGTTTTTAAATACACTATTCATATCGTTATGATAGCATATTAATATTTACTGTAACTCTGGCTCTTGTGTATAGAGCGAGGGTGCCTCCAAATTTTCACAGCTACCTCTTTGGGAAGGACAGGTATTAATTTACAGAATTGACCAGTTCAATGGTAGTGTCTCCTTGAATTATGGCTCTAGTAATAATTTTAAGGTTTGGGTGGTGACCATTGTTTAGCAGTCCCTGTGATACTGCCACCCCTCTCAGCTATGCATTAAAAAAAAAGTCTTAGCTGTGTGTCTTTGTCTTTACTATGTTCGTATTTTTGCATTTAAGAACATAATATGTCAAACTATAAGATTATGACTACGTTAGGAATGTTTCTGTTTTCCAGTGGAATAATTCTATTTCTGATAATCCTTTTGGAGTGTTTAGACCATTTTTTTGTTGCCCAGACAAATATTAAAAAATACTTCAGAACCACTTTTCCTTTTAAAATTTAGCTTATTGCTGATTATTTAAAATCATCACAATCTCGTCTCTGGGGGCATATTGTTTCCTAGTCTTGTTTATCATGCCACCTGATTAAGAATCTGATTTCAATTTGTGGCTTAAATGTATTTCCTTGTGGGAGTGACAAGTAGTTTATGAATAAGTAAAAGCCTTTGGGAAAATTTCTAAGCCTTTCCAAAGCAGTTTTTATTGAGGCCAAAGACTAAAAATATTTGTGTTAAGCTAAAACCATAATTAACAGTTTTCACTAGCTGAGAAAACTTTTAGAAAGCTTCTTATTTTGAACTAATTTAAAATTTACAGAAAAGTTGGAAAAACAGCACAGCGTTTCTGTGTATCCCTCACCCAGTTTTCCATGATGTTACTATCTTATATAACCAGAGTATGTATTTATCAAAATCAGGAAGTTGTATTGAAAAAATACTATTAACTATAGTCATTCAAATTTCAGCAGTTTTTCCATTAATGTTCTTTTTCTGGTTTTGGATCGTGTTCAAGAACTTACATTGCATTTAATTATTTCTAGTTAGTCTCCTCCAGTCTGTAATTGTTCTTTAGTCTTTCCTTGCCTTTCATGACTTGACATTTATGAAAATTATAGATTGTTTTGTTGACTGATTGATTGAGATAGAGTCTGGTTCTGTTGCCTGGGCTAGCGTGCTTATGGCATCAGCCTAGCTCACAGCAACCTCAAACTCCTGGGCTCAAGGGATCCTTCTGCCTTGGCCTCCTGAGTAGCTGGGACTATAGGCAGGCACCACCACACCTGGCTAATTTTTCTATTTTTAGTAGGGGCTGGGTCTCACTCTTGCTCAGACTGGTTTTGAACTGAGCTCAAGCGATCCTTCTACCTCTGCCTCCCAGAGTGCTAGGATTACAGATGTGAGCCACCACGTCTGGCCAGATCATTTATTATTTTTAATGCTTCTAAATTTGGGTTTGTCTGGTGCTTTCTCATGGTTTGAATGAGATTATACATTTTGGGGAAGATGTTGTATCCTCAGTACATCATATCAAGGAGTTTATGATGTCACTATGTCTTATTACTAGTGATGCTGGCCTAGTAAGGTGGTTAAGGTGCCCTCTACTGGATTTATCCACTGTAAAGTTGCTATATTCCCTTTGTAGTTAATATATATCTTTGGGGAGATACTTTGAGACTGTACAAACCCTGTTTCTCTTCCAAGATATTGAGAAAAATTTTTTTTTTTTTTTTTTTTTGAGACAGAGTCTCGCTTTGTTGCCCAAGCTAGAGTGAGTGCCGTGGCGTCAGCCTAGCTCACAGCAACCTCAAACTCCTGGGCTTAAGCAATCCTCCTGCCTCAGCCTCCTGAGTAGCTGGGACTACAGGCATGCGCCACCATGCCCGGCTAATTTTTTTTTTTTTTCTCTCTATATATGTTGGCCAATTAATTTCTTTCTATTTTATAGTAGAGACGGGGTCTCGCTCTTGCTCAGGGTGGTTTCGAACTCCTGACCTCGAGCAATCCGCCCGCCTCGGCCTCCCAGAGTGCTAGGATTACAGGCGTGAGCCACTGCGCCCGGCCTGATATTGAGAAAATTTTTGATGCCAGGCTGACTTATGGTTCTAGGTAGCAGTTCTCAAAATTTCCGGTCTTGGGACCCCTTTCATTAGAAATTATTGAGGACTTTTAGAAATTATTGAGGACTTCAAAGAGCTTTTGTTTTATATGGGTTAAGTTTATTGATATTTACCTTATTATAAATGAAAACTGAGAAATTAAAATTAAGTATTTTATAAAATATTTAATAAAATAAAATAAAAATTAGTAAACCTATTACATGTTAACATAAATGTTTTTATCATAAATGATCTTTTCCAAAATAATTATTGAAAAGAGTGGATTGTCTACATTTTTGCAGTCTCTTCAATGTTAGGCTTCATAGAATGCAGCATGTTGCTCATATCTGCTTCTGTGTATTATTCAATTTATTACAATACGTTGTTTTGGTTGAAATGTATGATGAAAATTTGGCCTCACACAGATATGTGGTCAGAAGAAAGAGGAACATTTTAATTGCCTTGTCAGATAATTATGGCTGTTCTTTGATATGCACTAAAACTTGACAATTGGTAGTTTCCTAAATGTTGAGTGCAATGTGAGATCCAAATACTTATCAGTGAACTTTTTTGTATTTCGTTACATGAAAATCCATCGGTTGGTCCTTCACTTTGAATGGGTCTTTAACCTCTACATGATTTTGTAACACCATGCGTTTGTTAGTCATTTGGGAGATATTAGTTCATAGAGTTATGCAGATCTTACACATATTAATTCATTTTATTATACAGTATCTAAAATTCATGTTTATTAACATTCTCTGAATCTCATCAGAAAAGGCTTTTAGTGTTAGAAAGCTGTCAAACCTATGGTGGCAGATAAAGGCTTTCCAAAATTGTCATTTTCATTTTAAAGCTCATTTTTTTTTCTTTTTTGGTGACTCACTCTGGGTCTCACTCTGTTACTCAGGCTGGTGCGATCATAGCTCACTCTTGTAGCTTCAAATTCCTGGACTCAGGTGACCTTCTTGTCTCAGCCTCCCAAGTGGCTAGGACTGGCTAGGGCTATACAAGTGCGCACCACCACGCCTGACTAATTTTTTTTTCTTTGTAGAGATGGGGTCTCGATATATTGCCCAGGTTGGTCTCAATCCTGGCCTCAAGTGATCCTCCTGGCCTGGCCTCCCAAAGTTAAAGCTCAAATTTTATATTAGTAACAAATACTGTCATATTGTCAGTTGTTTTGTTTTGTTTTGTTTTGTTTTTGAAGTGACAGACCCATTTTGTTCAATTTTTAGAAAATGTCTACCACATACTCACAACCCTGAATATGCAGTTTCTGTCAGTCATTCTTTCACATCAGAATGGTAATCTGTGAAAAAAATGGGGCAGTTCAGCTTGCAACTCAGTCACACAAGTGCTTTTCCTCTAGGCAAGGTCTGTACTTCAGTATGAAGCAGAAGTGCTTTGTGTGTACTTCCATTTTTCTCTTAGAGAATTTTAAAGAACATGTACTCAAGAGTCAAGATATAGTAAACCTAATTATTCTTGCTGCTTTTTCAAGGACATTCTTAAGTAAAACTGGCTGTTTTTCTTCTGTGTGTGCATGGCAGGTGAAGAATACTGTGACCACTAGTAGGATTGTTCTCACTAATATCCTAGGAGTTTTACCCACTCTTGCTTTTGTACCATCAACACAAATGTCATTACAGTGAAAAAGGCAAATAACTTTTTAGAATTATTATGAAATTATTTTGACTTAAAAGACCCTCCGAAAGGAATCCTGAGAAGTCTGCAGAGCACACTTTGAAAATTACTGTTCTATAATTAACCAGCGCCAGGAGGTTGCGATGCACAGGTATAATTCACAGTGAGTTTGAAAGGAACATTTTAGTGAAAGTCCATGGGTAAATCTAGTCTTAGATTAAGGAACAGTTGGCAAAAGCAGTTGACTCTTGGGAATAGTGTCATATTGTGCTTGAACACATATTATAAAAGTTTTACCTAATTAAAATTATCTATTTTAATATTTACTGTTTATTACTAGTGCTGTTTATCAGTTCACTCCATTTTCAGTGCATGTTTCATGCTGGTACTGTGTCTGAGCTCCAGGGCTCAAATGACCAGTCCAGTAAGTAAGATAGACAATTTAAAACACAAGTGATTAAAATCATGGTTCTAATCTGATTTTTAAACAAACTAGATGCTACCTGAATGATCCACTACTATTACCATAATTGCCATAACTTAGCTACAAAACATTGGTTGACCAAGTTTTCAGATTTCCTGAAGTTTTCTTTTTCTTAAGGAAATGTTTTTTGTTTTTGTTTTTTTGAGACAGAATCTTGTTCTGTTGCCCTAGAGTGCCATGGTGGCATCAACCTAGCTCACAGTAACCTCAAACTCCTGGGCTCAAGCAGTCCTCTGTCTCAGCCTCCCAAGTAGCTGGGACTACAGGCATGTGCCCCCACACCCAGCTAATTTTTTCATTTTTAGTTGTCCGGCTAGTTTTTTTCTATTTTTTAGTAGAGTCAGGTTCTCACTCTTGCTCAGGCTGGGCAAGAACTGAGAACTCCTAACCTCAAGCGATCCTCCCACCTCGGCCACCCAGAGTGCTAGGATTACAGGCTTGAGCCACTGCGCCCAGCCAACGAACTGGTTTTATAGTGTCAGGAACAATCACTAAACAGTTTCACAAATCACTTTTCCATTTCTTTGAATATATGTGATAAACTCGTTTGTTTTGTTTTGTAGAAAGCCATTACTAAATTTTAACATTTATACTATAATTATATTTTAAAGTTTATTTTTTCTAGCCAAGAATATCACTTTCTTAGACCTCTTCATTTGTAGCATCAGTGCTAGCAGGTGGCTTTTTTTGGGCCTTTTGCACAAAGAAACACGCTTTATCTTTTCAAGTGTTACATTGTGACTTCTGATTATGCTGTAAATATCTTAGGTAAGATTTTTTTTCCTTTATTAAACTTTTATGGGCTTATAACACATAAAAAAGCACACAAATCCTAAGTGTACTTCTTTATGTAATTTCTCCTGGATCAAGAAATTAAATGTTACCAATAACCAAGAAGATAATTTTATGCCTCTCCGTCACCACACCCTTCCTCTCTATCCTGACTTCTAACCCAATAGGCATGTTTTGCCTATTTTTGAAATTTCTAAAACTGGAATCATATATTATGTATTCCTTTGGGGTACACAAATACAAAGTACACATATGCATCTATAGATACCTTCATATCCACGCTTCTCTCTTTTTTTTTTTTTTGAGACAGAGTCTCGCTTTGTTGCCCAGGCTAGAGTGAGTGCCGTGGCGTCAGCCTAGCTCACAGCAACCTCAAACTCCTGGGCTCAAGCGATCCTCCTGTCTCAGTTTCCCGAGTAGCTGGGACTACAGGCATGCACCACCATGCCCGGCTAATTTTTTTTATATATATTAGTTGGCCAATTAATTTCTTTCTATTTATAGTAGAGACGAGGTCTTGCTCTTGCTCAGGCTGGTTTCGAACTCCTGACCTCGAGCAATCCACCCACCTCGGCCTCCCAGAGTGCTAGGATTACAGGCGTGAGCCACCGCGCCCGGCCAACATACTTCTCTTTTAAAACCTTTTTTTCTTCTGAGAAAGGTAAATGTTTGTTACTTATCTATGGTGCATATTTTCAGGGGCTGTTTCCTGTATGATACACTTCATTTGCTTGGTGGGATCATTTTGCATCTCTCTTTCACTAGCCCTCTGATGAACTGTATTAAAAATCACTGCAACAGAGCCTCTGAAAGCTAAGTCTGTCCACGATAGTTTCTTTCTTTCTTTCTTTTTTTTTTTTTTGAGACAGAAAGCCACTCTGTCACCTGGGCTAGTGTGCTGTGGCATCAGTCTAACTCACAGCAACCTCAAACTACTGGGCTCAAGCAATCCTCGTGTCTCAGCCTCCTGAGTAGCTGGGACTACGGGTGCTTGCTACCATGCCTGGCTAATTTTTTTCTATTTTTAGTAGAGATGGGGTCTCGCTGTCGCTCAGGCTGGTCTTGAACTACTGAGCTCAAGCAATCCACCCAGCTCAGCCTCCCGGGGGTGCTAGGATTATAGGCATGAGCCACCGCACCAGCCTTGCTAGTTTCTATGTGAATTAAGCTAATGTTCAAAGGATGGGCAGTTTAAGACCCTTCTGCTCACAACTGAAAGTAATTAAGCATCATACATACAGTTTTCATCTAAAAAAATTGGGTAGATCATCAATGACTGTTATTCCATTGGCTCTGTTAGGAAAGGTAGACAGGGCTCCTAAACAAAGCAGAGTGTATTAAATTATTTTAACCTGAAAAGCTTATATCCAGTATTTGCTCCAAAATCAGCCTGACAGGACCAGGAAGTTAGGTTAGGAAAGAGAAGCAGGTAAACCATCCTGTTCTCAATGTAGGTTCAAATTGAGCCTGATAAGAGGTGTGAAAATAAAGTGGTTGAGAGCCCACACTGGAAATTAATTTTACTTTAGAATGAAATATTTAATGCTGCTGTTAAAAGATGTTTTGGAATGTTTATTAATGATGACTTTTATGAGTTTAATACTGTTAATAAAAAGTGGCACATCTTTTGAGCTTTGTTGCTTCTAGAGAAAAATTGTAGCTGCCTAAGGTCACAGTCTTTTGCTCAGTTGATAAGCCCCATTAAATGCTCACTAATTGAAAATAGCCAAACAAACTTAAGATAGATTTCTAAGCCTAATATGTCTTTAAAAATGCCTCAGAAGCTGAAATGATAATTAAAATCACAACTGTATGTATATAGAAATCATGAGTGGGACCCACAGAATTGTTGTTTTTCTTAGATGATGTCTCATGCTGAAGGACAACAAAGAGACTTAATTAGACGAATTGAATGCCTTCCTACTTCTGGCCATCTTAGTTCCTTGGACCAGGATCTCTTAATGCTCAAAGCTACTTCCATGGCAACTATGAACTGCTTAAATGACTGCTTTCATATTCTCCAGTTGCAGCATGCGTCACATCAGAAGGGCTCATTGCCTTCAGGTGAGTCATAGATTAAAGGTAGGACTTAACATGAGGGCCAAAACATGGAAAGGACTGCATTTGTTATAACTCTAACTTCTGAAAAATCTTAGTTAAAAAAAATAGAAAACCAGTGAGCCTCTTGGTTTTTAATAATCACATTAATGCACAAATTCTTTCTAATTATGTCCTTTATTGATTCTAAAATGATTTTAGGACTCATATCTAATATCATTGAATGTTTCCTTAGAGACTTCAAACTGAACATGTCAAAAACTGAATTCAAAACACACATTTCTTGGATTTCTGTTGAAATTAGTGGCATCACTATCCATCTATCTATCCAGTTGACCAAAGTAGAAATGTTGGGATTATGTTTTGAGAGTCAGTTTAGTCTGCTATTCATCATTATTCCATATGTGTGTGTGAGTGTGTGTATAAATATACAAATATTTATAAATATATACACACACATACATAACAGTCAATTAGTCACTTTTCAGTTTAAAAAATAATGTGCATATCTAGTAATGGAGACTGCCTATTTGTTGACATTGTACTGGGGAAAAGAATGTTGTATGGGAGTACAAAAATGAATCTTTCTATAAATCAGATTAATAAGGTTACCACATTGTATTAATAGTAGTAATTTAGTATTTTGCAACAGTTCATTTTTCTCTTATGCAGCTGACTTCCCTTACTTATAAAAGAAAGATATTTTAGCAAGATCTATGAGTCTTTGCTCAGGAAAAAGTTTCCCTTAGATGGATATGGTATGGATCTCATCCTCTTCTGTGCCCAAATTCAACATTTTAAGCCAATAAACTGTTTTCATTGGCTGTTATGGATGTAGATCAGGACAATACTGAAAGAGGATAATAAGTTATATATGTTCTTCTTAAAAAACTCATAGCTCACTTGAGGAGGAAACGTGTACATAATAACTATAAAATAACATGTAAGGTGCTACTAACAATAGGAACAAAGTACTATGGGAGAATATATGCCTCCATAGAAAAAGGTCTGGGAAAGCTTTCTAGAAAAGCTATGAAGACCAATTAGTTTAAGAGTGAGAGGTACAAAAGAGGCTATTCCAAACAGAAGAGTCTAAATTGTATTTTACGAACTTTTGTTGGTGCCATGTAGGAATTATAAGTAGTCCAATATAAATTTTCTCCTGTGATAAAGCAACACACCCATTATAGAAAATTTAGAAAATACCATAGAGTTGAAAGAAGAAATAAAAACATGCATTGTCCCACCAACCAGAAACCACCTCTGTTAATATGTTATTAGTATGCTCCCCCTCACAGTTTTTTCTTTTATATTCTTAATTTTTGTTTATTTTACCCTATCAAAAATATTTTCTGATTATATGGACAATTTAAACACAATTTTTATTAGCTGCATTATATTCCTTTGAGGAGACAGATGTACTTTGGTCTACTTAATTATTTTCCTATGTTAAATAGGAAAATAGAGTTACTCTGAGCTATGAAATTTAGGTTAATTCTAGTGTTGATAATAATAATTTTGTTAGTAAAATGAAACAGTTTGTTTCCAGTTTATACTATTTAATTTTAAAAAGTACATCAAGTAGGCCAGGCGCGGTGGCTCAAGCCTGTAATCCTAGCTCTCTGGGAGGCCGAGGCGGGTGGATCATTGGAGCTCAGGAGTTCAAGACCAGCCTGAGCAAGAGCGAGACCCCGTCTCTACTAAAAATGAAAAAAAGTTAATTGGCCAACTGAATATGGAAAATAAATAAATAAATAAAAAGTACATCAAGTAGCACAGTGCTAGATATTAGATGCTCAAAAAACACTTGATTAACTACTATGTAATTTTTAAAATTCTTAGAAATTTCACTTATATGGTTTAAATTAATATGCAGTCTTATTCTTAAATGTTTGCTTCATGATTAAGGAAGCATGCATAGTACAAATTTGCATTTTTTAATTACAAAAGTGAAGCACATTGTAAACTTTACAAAAGTGTTTAAAGTGAAAGTTGTTCTATTGTATCATTATTTTTTGGAGCACAGATCTGTAGGTATTTGGGAGAACTGAATTACTGTCATTGGTATTTCTCACTGTAAATAGCTATATTTCCCAGATTAGGTCTGTAGAAATTTATTCTTTAAGTCACTTGAGAATGAAAATGTAACTGTGGAAAGAAAAACTGAATTGCCTTCCCACTCAAGTTTTCAGGTGATAAAAAATAAAATGAAACCTAAATTCAAATTAGTCTTTAATAAGGTCTTAATGTCTATTATCCAAACGCTGATTAGAGATCACAGATTTAGAGGGGACCTGAGACTCATGATTGGTTTGAAAAGAGTTTTGTTATGATTTCCAGTCAGATGAGCAATCACTTAAAACAGATCTGTTAAATTTAATGTTTGTGTGCATTTTATTTCTGGAAGTAAGGAAATCTGGATTTTTTTTTTTTTGAGACAGTCTCGCTCTGTCACCCCCCTGTGCTAGAGTGCAGTGGTGTCATCATAGCTTTTTCCAACCTCAAACTCCTGTCCTTAAGCAATCCTCCTGCCTAAGCCTCCTAGAGTGCTAGGATTACAGGAGTGAGCCACCGAGCCTGTCCGAAATCTGGATGTTGATATTAAAAATAAACATTTTGATGTAGGAGCAAAATATTTTCATTTCTTTGAAATTTTAAAACAGTCCCCATGAACGTATCCATATCCAAGGCATTCTCCCAGTCATGAATTTCCCCAGTACCAAATAAGACTGAACAAGGGAAGGTGCTCTGGTAGCCCGGCACTTTTTAATTTATTCCTACAGTGAAATCTGGGATTTTGTTATAGACTGAGTAAATTCGTTACTCTTTTAAATTTCTGCTGTAGTAGTCTGAGTATCCTTTATGATAGCCCTTTATATATAACCAAGCTTCTGTGAAACCTAGATCAGCCTTTGAAATCAAATGGAACATTTTCCATTATTGATTAGGCATAGAATCCACTTTGTTAAACTAGTTGAGGGTAACAAGAGACATTTGAATCATTAACTGAGAAGATGACAGGTTTGCAAATGTGACCACTGTCTTCGCTAGGTCAGTTATTATTTATTCAGTAGAAGAGTCTTTCAGTTTTAAAGTTACATGGTGCTTTTTTGTGATTGCAAAAAAAGAAGGACATATATGTGCAGCTCTTGATAGATCCAGGGGATTATTTTGATTGTTTAGAAGATTGCTGCTGAGAATAAGCTTCAATCCTAAATTGAAGCAAATTTTACTGTTTTACAGTCCCAGACTCCTACTGTAGTTGTGAACCCTCTAAAGCCTACTTTGCATACTTTTTGATGATTAGAGGGATAGGGTTCATACAAAGAGGACAGCAAATCAACTGTTAGGTTGGGAGTACACTTCATGATTCACAGACTTGCCCAAGAAGTGAATTCAGTTCTAGTAAGAGTTGATTTCTTTTAAATAGTATCTGATTGCAAGTCGCAGGTTGCTCAGTTGTTAAATATCCAATCATGGTGCTCATGCTAATGAGATACAAGTGGCTGTCTTGCAGGGTCTCTTTACAGGTTGAATTGCTTTTAGTCTTGTAGGCTCAAAACAAAATTGTTTAATAAAATCCACATCTGCTGAACTTTCCAGATTATGAGCAAGTTTCAGCGAAAGTTTTCTCTTACTTCATCAGGAACGACAATCGAGTGGTTAGAACCAAAGATACCTTTATCAAATCACTATAAAAATGAAGCTGACCAGCCCTTCACAACTGAGCAAAGTAAGCCAGTGGCAGTCCCAGAAGAGCAGTCTGTTGCAGAATCTGGACTATTAGCAAGGGTAAGGTAATATGAAAATATGGTTTTTATGTAAAAAATTAGGAATCACTGAAAAGGATCAGTTCTCTTTTCATTATCAGAGCTTGCAAGTTAACACAAAAGCAACAGTCTTGCAGATTCTAAACTTTGTTGTTCTACTTTAAACTGCATTTGTTTTGGAAGATGTCTTGTACATGTAGTATTTTCTAGGTTAAATTATGTGCCCTTTTTAGTTTTGGTTTACTTTTGCTTGATAAGAACATATTTTAAAAATTGACATTTGCATGTTTTTCTTGTTCTAAAAAATAACTTATCTAATAAGATTTGTACAGTGTTTACCTCTTACATTTCTTACCCCATTATCTTAATTTAACATTATTTACTATTAAGTTTATAAGCTTAAAAGTTTGTTATTAAGTCTTTTTGATAGTAAGCACTTTACCAAACCAGTTGTTTTAAGTATTACTCTATTTAAAATAGCACATGATGTCAGGGTTTAACAGTGTTATAAATCATTATTCATTCCAAATTTCATAGAAGCTGAAGAGTATTACAGATCTGCCACTGTAGCAAATTTTACTGGTTTTTTGCCTTTTGTGTTAATGTCTATTATTTTTATGGCCATAACTACATGAATAGTTTTATTTTAAGCTATTTTCACTTGATGCTCTCATAAGCATTTTTCTTTGTTCTGGCCCATGTAATTAAAGTTTTAAAGGTTAAAATAGGCTATTGAGTTAATGTCTCTATGGTTGAGTATCTAGGTTGTTTATTATTTTTTTGTTATTATAAACAGCACTTTATTATCTTGTTTACTGTTTTTTTCATATATTACTAGCTTTTTGACTAGCTCATTTTTAGAGACAAACAGTTAGCAAGTGTTTATTAAGTTATCTAGTATATGGCAAGTCCGATGTTAGGGATTCCAAGAGAAGCAAAAAATGTAAGACAGTGCTTCCACGGAAGAGACTTACAGTCTGTTTGGAGTCACAACATATGTACTGAAACAATAAGATAATAATATAAAGCAATATATTTTTCTTAATTGATACGGTTTAGGCTATTGGGATGTGGACATTCAGAGAATAGGAAGACTGAGTTGAGTGGATGAGAAATGCTTTGAAGAGAAAGTGGGATTGGAATTGGGCTTTGAAAGGAGACAGGATTTGAATAGAGGAGGAAGAGTAATTGGGGGGTCTCAAGGTAAAAGAGTAACATGAGCAGGGATACTAAGGCATATATATTTATTGAGGAGAAAGCTTGTCTGGTGGTTTGGAACCTAGGGTGTACCATTTACCAACATGTCAGCCAGTTAACCACTCTCAGCTTCAATGTCCTCATCTGTAAATTAAGGCTAATAATATTTCATAAGATTATTATGTTATGCTAAAATGAATTAAGAGAGCATCTGGCACTATTCATGTTGCACTCTCTGTATCCCATAGATACTCCCTGGAGCACCACTCCATAGAATACTGTGTAAATTGTATCCCCAAAGAACATAAAAATTTTGCAGAAGAATTTAGTCTTAATGACAACAGTGCTATGAGCATGAGGAAGGATATAATATGTTTAAGGAGATTGGTATATGCAATGACTTGGAATTAAAATATGAATAGGGCTGGGCATGGTCCCTCATGCCTGTAATGGCAGCAGAGATGGGAGGATTGCTTGACCCCAGGAGTTTGAGACTAGCCTGATCAACATAGCAAGACCTCCATCTCTATAAAAAATAGAAAAATTAGCTGGGTGTGGTAGTACATGCCTATAAGCCCAGCTATTCAAGAGGCTGAGGCAGAAGGATCGCTTGAGCCCAGGAGTTTGAGGTTTCAGTGAGCTATGATGATGCCACTGCTCTCTAGCTCTAGTGACAGAGCAAGATCCTGTCTCAAAAACAAACAAACAAACAAAAAACCTGTGAATAGAAGGCTACGGAAGTAGAAATGAAAACAAATTAATAGGTAAGTACATTTCAAATGAAAAATCATTCAGTGGTAAAACACAAGGGAAAAAAACAAATGAAAACTCAATTGGACATGTGATTCACTGGATATAGGGCTGGATTAAAGATGACTCCCAAGTTTTTGAACCTAAATGACTAGAAAAGATTGTGGTGGCATTCACAAAGCTAGGAAAATTAGGAAGAAAGAGCCTTTGAGAGAAAAGGTTTAGTATAGTTAATGTTAAATTTAACATGAGAGGAGGATATGTGATTGTGATGTATATAAAAAGCAAATAAGATAATGGAGCCAAAGCTTTGGAGAGAAATCAGGGCTAGAAATATAATTTGTAAGGGAAAAATCATAAATTAAAAGTCAGATACTCCAACATCTTCACTCTTCTAAAAGAGAACACAGAATATCTGGGAAGTCAGGATAGAGGCATATGTTAGAGATGGGGCACAGGGTTATGGAGGAGATGATTGCTGTATTTCCAAATCTTGCGAAATGATGAGTAGACCAAGTTCATCACCTACTTTAAGTGGAAAACAAATAAGGACATAGATATTTAAAATTTCAGTACGTTAGATAGACTCCACTCAAGTACACCAGAATAGATCTGAATTTTCCAAAAGTTTCTTATATGCCTTCTTTGAAACATGTTAATGCAAGCTAGAGACCTCTATTATAGTAGTGGACATTTTGCTGCCAGATAGGGAAAAGATAAACCCCTGTGAGACTAGAATGAAGCCCCATAGTTCCTTCATGCCCTAAGTCAGAAATTAGAAAGACAAAAGTGGGATTAGTATGAGTTTTGTGGAATGTCATGGTTTCCCTTTACCATGCAACCTCCAAATAGTATGAATTCCTAGAAACTCATCAGCTCTTGCTGCTGTATTTGGTAACCATTCTGGGTTTGTTAGGATTTTATACATTTGAGCATGTTTATTTGAATTTATTTTTTTAAATTTAATGTAATTTAATTTTTAATTTGAATTTTGTTAAATTTTTTTATCTTCACCATCCCTCCTAAATTTAAATAGTATATTTTTACCACAAGCTTTTCTTTAAGACAGACATGATGACTAGTAAGAGGTGTTTCAAAAAGAAAGCAGAACTTCTAAATTCTTTCATTGACACCAAGACACCAAGATTTAGAATTAGTATCTACTTGTTAATATAATTTCTCCTTAAATTCTATTAATAATGAGTGATTTAACTATTTTTATAAAAACAACAAAACTGTATTCTTTTAAATAGCTTTTCTACCAGGTTAAGTTTTATTTCCTTTTTTTTTTTTTTTTTTGAGACAGAGTCTCACTCTGTTGCCCCGGCTAGAATGCTGTGGTGTCAGCCCAACTCACAGCAACCTCAAACTCCTGAGATCAGGTGATCTTCCTGCCTCAGCCTCCCTGGTAACTGGGACTACAGGCATGCGCCACCATGCCCGGCTAATTTTTTCTATATATTTTTAGTTGTCCAGCTAATTTCTTTCTATTTTTTTTTTAGTAGAGATGCGGTCTCGCTCTTGCTCAGGCTGGTCTCAAACTCCTGAGCTCAAACGATCCTCCCTCCTCAGCCTCCCAGAGTGCTAGAATTACAGGCACAGTGAGCCACTGTGCCTGGCCTAGTTTTATTTCTTTAATATTATTTTCACTGGAAGAAGTTCTAAAGTATGAACTATATATAGTGTTATAGCTATATTTGCAGCCGGGCATGATAACCCTAGCACTTTGGGAGACCGAGGTGGGAGGATCACTTCAGGTCAGGGGTTCAAGACCAGCCTGAGCAAGAGCAAGACCCATCTCTACAAGAAAATAGAAAAATTAGCTGGGTGTGGTGGCATGCACCTGTAGTCCCAGCTAATTGGGAGGCTGAGACGAGAGGACTGCTTGAACTCAGGAGTGTGAGGTTGCAGTGAGCTGTCATTGATGCCACTGCACTGTATCCCAGACAACAGAGCGAGACCCTGTCTCAAAAAAAAAAAAAAAAAAAAAAACTTATATTTGCTACAACTATTATGTACCCATAATAATTAAAAATAAATGTTAAAGCTGTATTTGTATTATTAATCTGTGTCCTAGGCTTTGACTTCAGATGTAATGGTACCTTTTCAGAGGACTGGAGAACATTATTTAATCAGTACCTAGTAGAGTTTTTTCTAAACATTTAATTTCATGTAATTATTACGTTTGGTATCCACATGTAGAGAAGAGGATGATTAGCTTTTCTCTGTTTTATAATGAGTAGACATTAACAAGTATACTGAAACTGTACTGTACAGCTGATTTAGGTTCTATAGCAGGAAATATTTCTGACAGACTTACTAGCCATTGGAAAGGGGAATCAAGAAAGCCTTTGGGATCTCTTCTTAAGGACATAAAAACAGAAGTAATTCTGATATATACAAGCATTAGTTGTCTGTGTGATCTGAATGTAAGGAAATGAACTAGGCCTTTAATTGGTTTATCAGAATGTAAACTGGTATAGATTTCCTTGATATAAAGAAGAAGGAAAAAGGAGAAAGATAAAGGCAAAAGGAAGACCAGCAACCCATTATCCTTTCACTTTGTCATTGTATTTTGTATTTTTTATATATATATATTTTTTTTTTTTTTTTTTTTTTTGAGACAGAGTCTTGCTCTGTTGCCCTAGATAGAGTGCAGTGGCATCATACCTCACTACAACCTCAAATTCCTGGGCTCAAGCAATCTTCCTGCCTCAGCCTCCTTAGTACAGGCATGTGCCATGATACCTGGCTAATTTTTCTGTTTTCTGTATAGGTGGATCTTGCTCATGCTGGTCTTGAACTCCTAAGTTCAAGGAGTCCTCCCGCCTTGGCCTCCCAGAGTGCTAGGGTTATAGGCATGAGCCATCATGCCTGGCCTATTTTATATTTTGTTTTTAATATTTTTAGAACATCAAGTTCTTGATTTTGTACTTGATCAGGATTGGTTTTCTTTGTCTAGCTACACAGAGCAGATGGGCTTCTTGTTTGATAGGATTTGATGTGGGAGGAGAAAATCAAAGGCAGAGATATTAACACAATCATTTCTTTTTTTTAAATCCTCATAACTCAAAATTGAATAGAATACCAAAAGATAAAATACTTATATAAAATTCTCTTGCACAAAGATTCTAACAAGCCATTCCATTGGGAGGGATGGTATACCACCCACATATAAACATGGAAAGTGATTTGAAACTGTTATTTGTTGTTTAAATAGTGATAGATGCAAATGGACTGTTCTCATGGGGTTTAAATTTAAAAAAATTAAATAAATAGTGATAGATATGAAATTAAGTTTCTCTTAAAGAGTTATTAGGAGCTAGGAGCCTATTAAGATGAAAGCAAACATTTTTGGTTTTACATAGGTTTGTTTTATTGATTGGTTGACTGAAGAGCTATACAGGGGGATTTTGTGGTATTATGACTACATGAGCAAGTGCAAGGTTTTCCATACCTGTATGGAGCATTCTCTTTAACACAAAGTTTTCTTCCTGGCAACATCAAGAATGAGTGAATAGCAAAATGTAGGTTACAATAGTTAGACTTGACATATTCAGTAAATTTAAATTTTTACTTTTATAGTTTTAGCTTCAGAAAAGGCAAATATTTATTCCTCAAAATATCTTGAACTTTAATTATAGGTGGTATCTTCAGGCAGGGCAGTCAAAGGCTGCAAGGCCTGAGATTCAGATGAGACATTCTTTATTCCTTTTGTAAAATCCTGTTTTTCCCTTAAAAAATGTATTTTATATGTGATACATATGGCAAAACCACAATATGTTCAATATCAGCAATAACTGGCTCTTTTTTTTTTTTTTTTTTTTTGAGACAGAGTCTCACTCTGTTGCCCAGGCTAGAGTGCCATGGCGTCAGCCTAGCTCACAGACAGCAACCTCAAACTCCTGGGCTCAAGCAATCCTACTGCCTCAGCCTCCTGAGAAGCTAGGACTACAGGCATGCTCCATGATGCCCAGCTAACTTTTTCTATATATGTTTAGTTGGCCAATTAATTTGTTTCTATTTATAGTAGAGATGGGGTCTCACTCTTGCTCAGGCTGGTTTTGAACTCCTGACCTTGAGCCATCCGCCCACCTCAGCCTCCCAGAGTGCTAGGATTACAGGCGTGAGCCACTGTGCCTGGCCCGATAACTGGCTCTTTGAAGGAAATTTATTTGATGGCCAAATGATGGAAGTTAAATTTTCGGAAATATCTCTGGCCATATTCAGATTCATTTAGGTCCAACATAAATGTCTTCAAATCTGATGTTTATACTGTCATTCTCAATGGATGTTAATACGTAGTTATAACATCAAATTTTTGCTTTCATTTACTACATCAAGGAACCTGAAGAAATAAATGCGGATGATGAGATAGAAGACACATGTGACAACAAGGAGGATGACTTGGGAGCTGTAGAAGAGCAACGCAGTGTTATCCTACATCTCTTGTCACAGCTTAAGCTGGGCATGGATTTAACGAGAGTAAGTAATGGGATAATCTGACTATGGAGATTGTTAGGTCAGGACTATACCTGTACTTGTTAATGTTGTCAGGGCTTTTTATTCTTTATGATTTGGTTTCTTAGTCTCTTGATCAGCATTTCTTATTTTCATAAAAAATGTAATGGTTTACTTGCACTGCAGGAAGTTGCCTGGCAAATAAAGACCTACAGTCTTTGTGTTTCTGTACAAAATAAAAGGGATCCATTGGTATACTGTACTAGAAAATGTAAAGAAAAAGACATAATCCTACAAAACTATGAAAGGCATTGACACTTCCACTTTACCCTTACTTCCCATGTGTAGAGAGTACAATTGGGATATTACCTATAATAGGAGTCAGCAGACTTTTTGGGCCATGGCGATAGTAAATATTTCTATCTAGGGGGAAATATTTGTTTCTGTTGTAGCTACTCAACTCTGACTCTGTAGTATGGAAGTAGCCATAGACAATATTGCTGGGTTGGGCATGGCTGTATTTCAACAAAACTTCATTTATCAACACAGGAGGCCATATTTGGCTCAAAGACTATAGTTACAGACTGTTGGCCTATAGCTTTGCTACTTTAAGCGTATTCTGAAGACCAGTAGCATATCCCCTGGGGACTTTTTAGAAATATAGAATCTAAGACCCTAGTCCCAGACTTAGTGGAACAGAATCTGCATTTTAATAAGATCTCCAAGTGATTCATATTTACATTAAAGTTCCAGAAGCATTGATCTATAGTTTTAAATTTTAGGCCAGTCTTCTTTGTACCCAATTTATCTTACTAGTGTGCCTTAATTTGTTTTGACAATTAATCCATGACAATTTAAAGAACAAATCAGGCCAGGCACGGTGGCTCACGCCTGTAATCGTAGCACTCTGGGAGGCCAAGGCGGGCGGATGGCTCAAGGTCAGGAGTTTGAAACCAGCCTGAGCAAGAGTGAGACCCCATCTCTACTATAAATAGAAACAAATTAATTGGCCAACTAAACATATATAGAAAAAGTTAGCTGGGCATCATGGAGCATGCCTGTAGTCCTAGCTTCTTGGGAGGCTGAGGCAGTAGGATTGCTTGAGCCCAGGAGTTTGAGGTTGCTGTGAGCTAGGCTGACGCCATGGCACTCTAGCCTGGGCAACAGAGTGAGACTCTGTCTCAAAAAAAAAAAAAAAGAACAAATCAGGTTCAAGACCTATATATATCAAATATTTATTACTGTGAGATTATTTACTTTGAATTACTATTGACACAGTTTTGCATTAGAATGGAATTTCAAAATTGACTTGAGAGAAGGTAGGTTTCAAATTGAGATGTTTGATACCATTGAAGGTAGTAAAAGTATAAGTTAAAAGATTGTTTCTAGTCAATTGGAAACACTAATAATGTATTTTAAAATAGAAAGCATTTTGCCTTTAGCATTCACTTTGAAGCATTTAAAAATCAAAAGCACATTTCTTTCTCTACTTGGACTTACTGTGTTTTAAAGGAGGCTTTAATAGTAAATGAATTGAATTAAAAGCCTACTAAGAAGCAGACATTTTAGGAATAAAGAAACCCATTAACCTTTCCTCTTTCATCTAACTTCAGTATTTCACCTGGGAATAATTTCTGTTCTAGAAATATTTTCATATTAGTGGTTCAGAAAAAACTTTCTGATATTGGCAGTAGTCTTATGAGAGGTTGTTTGGTATTAGTATGGTGTCTGTAGTCCCTAAATAGATTAGGTTTATAAGGCCTAAGAATAGTGCAGGGGTTTATGAGGCATAAGAACATTTGAAAAGAATGTGCTATAATAGTAATCCACATGATAAAGTTCTCTCTTGGCATAAATAACTGTGTATAATACACTTTTCCCCATTTTTGTACCTTGTTAATTAAAAAGCTATGTTACACACACACACACACACACACACACACTAGTATTAACCAACTACAAATTTGAATATTCACATAGCATTTAAAGATATGATGATTTTCAAGCAATGTTAAAAAATCTGATGACCAAACTGTAGTTATAACTAATTCTTACAGTAACACTGACTTAACTGATTTACTGAGCCCCTGTTATATTCTATATTCTAGATACTGTGCTAGGTGCTGGGATAGGAACAAAGAAGATAACCATGGTCCTAGCCTTCATGCTATGAATAAGGAGTATACATTTCCCCCGCTGTTCATTTTGTTTCTTTTTAAATAATATTATGAAAGTAGTATAATTAAACACTTCACAGAAAATTTTAGAAAATAAAAGAAAAAAATCTATCATTGTACCACTGTAACATAACACACTCTCACTTTGGTATTTCTATCTAATCTTACATCATGTAATCATAGTTTATATGCAGTTTTATTTCCTTTTTCAGTTAATATATCTTTTGATAGATTTATTATATACACAGAAGACTAAATAGAATACATATAAACAGTCAAAGGACAAAAGTCAATGGATACCTATGTACCTACCTCTGACATTGAGTTGTAGAAGATTGCCAGTACTTGGAAGCTGTGAGTGCCCCTCATGTTATAGTCCCCTCCTTTTTCCTAGATGTAACAATGTACTTGACTTTTATATTAATCATCCCCCTACTTTTCTGTATAGTTTTACTACCTATATTTGTAGCCTGTAACAATGTTTAGTTTAGGAAAAAGTAAATAGCAAATGCAAACTTAATATAAGGAAAGGACTGTATTGCCATTCATACAAGGCAGCTCCCAGAAGATAAACTAAACATTTGGGTCTCCGGATTCAGCTGCTGCTGCTGCTGCTTCCTTTTTTTTTTTTTTTTTTTTTTTTGAGACAAAGTCTTGGTCTGTTTCTCAGGCTAAAGTGCAGTGGCATCATCATAGCTCACTGCAACCTCAAACTCCTGCACTAAAGTGATCTTCTTGCCTCAGCCTCATGAGTAGCTGACACTACAGGTGCATTCCACCATGCCCTGTAATTTTTGCCCTGTAATGCCCAGCTAATTTTTAAAAAACTTTTTGTAGAGACAGGGTCTCACTATGTTGCCCAGGCTGGTCTCGAACTTCTGTCCTCAAACGATCCTCCCGCCTCAGCCTCCCAAAGTACTGGGATTAAAGGCTTGAGCCACTGTGCCTGTCCAGTGTTTTATAAATTATTGAGAAAGTTTAGAAGATCTCTTTTGAAGAAATCAAAAGGCAAAGTTGTGAGTGAGTCCTGTGAGATATATATCTCTCAGAGCATTTGGTGTGAGCCAGCCACTGAACATCCAGCAGGAATATGGGCAGGGGGAGTGAGCTGCTCAGTACTTTTTGCTTCTAAGCAAACTAAGAAATTCATCAGCAGATGGTCAATACAAGCCAAATACAGATATATTGAGAACAATTTCACTAAGGCTTTCTGTCCTCAGATTTGAAAAGACACAATGGAGGCATGTAGATGACAGTCTTCAGTATGTCTGTCTTTTGACTCACATCACTCTAATCTGGACCAGGATTTCCTTTACCTTTCTTCTGTGCTAGATCTGTTTACGGTATTCCATTCTTTCTTGGTTGCCTCTCATTTTGTTTGAGCACATCCTCTAATTTCTGAGAAAATGCTTTGGGAAGCAAATGTAAAAATGTGTGTCTGAAATGTATTTATTTTGCTCTCATGTTTGATTACTAGTTTGGATAGTATTTGTAACTTGTAAATAATTTTCCTTTAGTATATTGCCCCCTTGTTATAGGATTCTGGTAAAAAGATTGAAGTCATTGGGATTCCTCATCTTGTGTTTGTGACCTATTTTGTTTTTCTCTCTGAAATTGTTGGGAATTGTCTCTTTGTCACATCTTGGTATTGTGACATATCTTGGTATAGGTTTCTTTGCATCCATTGTAAAACGTGGCGGGTCTTTTCAGTGTCATAACTCATGTTTTTCAGTTCTCTGAAAATTTCTTGAATTATTTCATTGATTGTTTTCCTCTCTTCCATTTTTTTCTGTTTTCTCTGAAACCCTTAGAGATAGTCATTGGACTTTGTCTTCTATTTTTCTCTCTTCTTCTTTTTTCTTTCTTTCCCTGTCTTTTTCTCTCCTATATTTTGAGAGATTTCCTTACCTTTAGCTTCTAACTCTTCTCGAATTTTAATTTTTGCTATCATGTTTTTTAATTTTCTGATTTAAGAAAAAGGATCCCTGTTTCATCCCTGTATGTATATCTTCTCAACTCTCTGAAGATTTTTAAAGATTTTTTTAAAGATTTTTTTTCCTCCTGTCAGGTTTCTGTTTCCCCCAAGTCTGTTTCTTTTTTTAAATCTTTATATTCCTAATTAGAAGTTTTCTCAGAGATACGGTATTTCTTGGATTTCTGCTCATAATTAAGTTTAGAGAAACTAAAAACCTGATTTTAAGTTTTGAGCGTGTGGGTGGGACCTATGTCTTTTATTGTCCAGTGATCTGGTTGGGCCATTTGTTGGAGAACTTGGTGTCAAAATCATTAGGTTTTTCTTCCAGGGTTAGTCAGATTTCCCTGAAGGAAATTTTTCTCATCTCCTACTTGGTGAGTAAAGCAACTAGGAGTTGAAGAAGAGAAGAGGACTGAGTGGAAGAGGGTGTCAATAGCAAAAGCTTAATTTATATGGGGGTTATTTAATACTCTTTTTATCATTATGGTATCCATTCTCTTAGAAATCCCTGATGTTCTCCAGTCTAGAGAATAAACCACTTTGTTTCTCTCTCCAGAGACTAAACCTTTAGACTTTGAGGTGCAGGAGGGGCAGTGACTAACAGTGTGGAGTTGGGGAGGAGATTTAGGCATCTAATTGCTTTGCATGCAGATTTCACTCAGTTGTTCTTATTTTAGGATCCCTCTAAACCCCCAGATCATGAGCCTTTTCAGGAATTTGTACACAGTGTTAACTACCGCTTAAGATTCAGCTTTCTAGATAACGGCTCCCAAAATTTTGTTGCTTCTGTCTACTTTCCTGGAATTTCTGGGTTTGTCTTTATTTGAAATTTTTTATAATTTTAGTGGAATTTCATTAGAAGTGAATTAAGATGCATGTGTTCAATTCACCATCTGAACCTGCATCATCCAAAGTCTTTTATGTTACTTGTGTCATATTCAGAACCATCTTTTTAAGTGCCTGTAATAGTCCATTAAGTGAAATTTCCATTTTTAAGAAAGGACCATAGTTTAAAATGTAGGTTGATTTCTACCTTTTGCCTTGCCATGAGGAAAAAAAAAGTCGAAAAATAAAATGTAAAATTTAAAAAAAATTAAAAAAAATAAAATGTAGGTTGTTTTAATTATTTTTTCACATTCCTTTTCCTTCATTCATATTATTTATTTCCTAAGGCTAGGTTCCTGGATAAAAGTACTAGGCTAATGGGTATGAACACCTTAGGGCTCTGGAAACGTATTGCCAGTCTGCTTTCTCAAACAGTGAACTATTAATATTTTGCAGTGTCTAACTCTGCTTTAAGTAAAATATTTAATCTTCCTTACGCTTATCTGGTTTTAGGTATCAAAATTTCTCTTATTGGAAATACTTGTCTTGTACTTAAAATTAAATATACATTACAAATTTTCCTTTTTTCTGTGATCTCTTCAGTCTGTTCTTAGAAGAGTCTCTTGTCTTGATCATTCATCCATAATTTATTTTTAACTTAGGAAAGGAGACTAGACATAGCTAACATTTACTTTGACTTTTTTTTTTTTAAAACAGAGTCTTGCTCTGTCACCCAGGCTAAAGTGCAGTGGCATTATCATAGCTCACTACAACCTAAAACTCCTGGGTTCAAGTGATCCTCCTGCCTCAGCCTCCCGAGTAGCTAGGAGTACAGGTGCATTCAACTATACCAGGCTAATTTTTTCTATTTTTAGTAGAGATGGGGTCTAGTTCTTGTTCAGACTCCTAAGCTCAAACGATCCTCCTGCCCTGGCCTCCCAGAAGGCTGGGATTACAGGCATGAGCCATCTCACCCGTCCTTACTTTGACTCTTAATACCATTTTCCTGATGATACTTTTATCCAGTCTAGGAGTTTGAGGGGTTTTTAAAAAAATTCCTTCTACTTGACCCCATTGAATTTGTGTTTAATCTTAACCACTTGGGTAGGCTTTCATTTCCTTTTAAGCATGCTTATTTTTTAATGAGATCAAATATTTTTTCTTTGTGACTTTGTTTTTAATATTCATCTAGAATGAAATGTTTTCTGAGAGATAAGTATAGTTATCTACAGATATACACGAGGATTAAATGTTCCCTCTTTGGTTGATTGGTTGTTGTTGTTATTTTAGGTGGTGCTTCCTACATTTATCCTAGAGAAACGTTCCTTGCTGGAAATGTATGCAGATTTTATGTCTCATCCAGACCTATTTATAGCCATCACTAATGGAGCCACAGCTGAGGACAGAATGATTCGCTTTGTTGAGTACTACCTTACCTCATTTCATGAAGGCCGCAAGGGAGCCATTGCTAAGAAACCATACAATCCTATCATTGGAGAAACGTTTCACTGTTCCTGGAGGATGCCAAAAAGCGAGGTAGCATCCAGTGTTATTAGCAGCTCTTCCACCCAGGCAGTCACAAATCATGCTCCTCTATCAGAGGAGTCTTTGAGCCAGGTGGGATCAGACTGTTACACAGTAAGATTTGTTGCTGAGCAGGTTTCCCATCATCCTCCAGTCTCAGGATTTTATGCAGAATGTGCAGAGAGGAAGATGTGTGTAAATGCGCATGTCTGGACTAAGAGCAAGTTCTTAGGCATGTCAATAGGCGTGACAATGGTTGGAGAAGGTAAGTAGCAAAATTGTTCTCCGATTTTTAATATCAAACTATAATCTTAAATTTTGGGAACCTAGACAAATATTAATTGTACGTTTGAAATGCTATGAGGACTACTTTTTTGTTCCAATTCCCAGTGTGTTCCAGAATGCTTTCTGTAAGCAGAGGAGTATATCTATGAACTAATATAAATTCTCTTTTTAAATTATTTTTTTCTGATTTTAAAATTTGTTGAAAATTTAGAAAACTAGAACGGTAGAAAGGAGAAAACAAAAGCATCTCTAATCCCTCCATGCAGAGGTAGATAATTTTACTTAGTAATTTATGTCTTTTCTGTGTGTGTTATATATGTTCATACTTTTAGTTTTATAAAATTAGGATTAATTATATATATGTAAAGTTTTATATCTTTTTTTTACTAAATATATTCATTTTCCCAGGTTATTGGGCTGTCAGCCTAGCTCACAGCAACCTCAAACTCCTGGGCTCAAGCGATCTTCCTGCCTCAGCCTCCCGAGTAGCTGGGACTACAGGCATGCGCCACCATGCCTGGCTAATTTTTTTATATATATATATATTAGTTGGCCAATTAATTTCTTTCTATTTTTATAGTAGAGACGGGGTCTCCCTCAGGCTGGTTTTGAACTCCTGACCTTGAGAGTGCTAGGATTACAGGCGTGAGCTACCGCACCCAGCCCAAATTTTTACTATTATAAAAATCACAAGAAATATTTTCTAGGTAAATCTTTATCTACATCTCTTATATTTTCTTAGGAGCTATTTATAGAATATTTTAAATATATACTGCCAAACTTTAATTCTACTTTATCAGAAGGTTATGAAAAAATAATTTGAGGAAACACAGGTTTTTTTTTGCCAGGAATACAAAACAATAGCAAAAACCTCCACAGAAATCGTTGAAGAGTTAATGAAAATATAACAGAAAAAACTACCATTTTAATGTTAAAGGAAAACTCTGTACAAAGAATAATTTGTTCTGAATATAAACTTACAATGTAAGTGTGGCATGATTAAGCCTGTGACTAATAATTTGAGATTGTGTTATTGTAGCTATGAAGAAAATATTTTATCCCCTTTTCCAGTTTTCCTCATTTTTAAGTTCTATTGTGGTATGTCTTACCAATTTCCAAATAATATTTCAAGCTAATTCAAATTTTCATTACATTAGAAAGTACACATATTTTATTAGTTAAAAAGTTTGCCACCTTTAGTGATAAGCTTATAACATTAGCCTTAGGCTCTTCATAGACCAACTTAGATGAAAAAAGCTAAAGTGTAGAGGTGATGGGACATGTCTAGGGTCATAAAGGTTAGGACACAGCCAGATTTAGAACCATATTCTTTGATATTCTCTCCCAAGGACAATTACTCTTACCAGTTCATATAACAGAAAGACTCTGGTAATGGTAACCTCTCACACTCCAAGGAAGAAAATACCTCAAGAAATAAGGAAAAGCCTTAATATCTTAACCATGCTTTAATCATGAAAGAGAAATATAATAATTAATTTTTGATTAATTAAGTACCATTATATGTTCATGGATTGTCTTTTGGAAATTAAATTGCTATTGGTAGCCTCAACAGAAAGTAAATAAAATCAGGGAATGGGATTTATGACAGTTCAATTTTGCTCTTATTAGCCATGTTTTTTAATAGTAGGGAGAAATTCTGTTTAATTATTAGATAAGTAAGATTTTAGAATTCTAGGATTCTCAGTTATCCTAGTCTGTCATCACACATATTTGAAACTGGTTGTATATTTCTTCCTATTTTAAATTACACAAGGTGTGCTATTTATGTAGACTATGTTCTTAGAAATCAAAGGTCTTAAACCCAATTTATAAGATCACATATTTTGGCTGGGCGTGGTAGCTCACACCTGTAATCTCAGTGCTTTGGGAGGTCAGGGAGGAAGATTGCTTGAGGCTAGGAGTTTAAGACCAGCCTGGGCAACCTAGTGAAACCTCATTAGTATCAAAAAAAATTAGCCAGGCGTGTTGGCGTGCACCTATAGTCCTACCTACTTGGGTGGCTGAGGCGGGAGGATTGCTTGAGCCCAGGAGTTGGAGGCTGAAGTTAGCTATGATGATGCCATTGCACTTCAGCCTGGACAACAGTGTGAGACACTGTCTCTAAGGAAAACAAAAAAACACATATTTTTACAAGAGTAATAAAAATATAGTATCTTTTCTAACTTAGAATCAATCAACAGTTATTAGTAACACTTAAAATATATCCAAGTATATTGGCTGTCTTCTGAGAGCTCACATCATATATATAAATATATTATAGTCAGAACCACATCTCTTATGAAATGGCTCAGCAATTTTTTTTTCCGTGACCTTTTGTGAATCCAGAGGCTCAGTAATTCTTGATTTATTTTTGCTCTTCATGAAGAATATTAAGGACAATATAAAAAAATAGTTGATGTTGCTTTGTATTGTCTACTTTAGGATCTCATTTTGTCTATTTGCTTATTCTAAAAATTAACTGTATTAAAATATATTTGTCATAACTCATTTCATATTTGTGAACATTAAGAACAGTACTTGGGGGAGGGGAGAGCGGAAGGGGATAAAAAAAAGAACAGAGTAGTTAATGAGCATTTATTAAGAGAGATGCCGTAAGAATTCAGACTGGTAGTACGTATCCAATTCAGTATTTGGTCTGATGGTGACACAGGCAATGAGCTCAGAAGGTTAGTAATGTAGCTCAGGTATCCTTAGTGTCTCTTAATTATCTAGTATAGAGCAATTATGCATTAATGTAATCCCCTTTTTGTATATGTTTTTAAACCATCTTTAATATAGCATCACTTAATATGCAGTGAGCTCCATTAGAATAATATTTGTTTGAAAACCAACACTAATATATCCTGTAGCTTCAATCTAAATATTTCAGAATTTGGCAAACAAAATTATTATGACTATAGTTTTTATAATAGAATTCTTTTTCTTTTTCTTAATATACATGGAATAGAATAGCACATAGAATACTTTGTCCATCATACTGAGATTATAACGTCTATGGCTTTATAACATTGGACATCTATTAGTAGTTATTCCTAAACTGCTAAAGTTACTAGTACTAACTAATGATCTGACATGATATAATATAGCATGGCCTTAAACAGTGTCTAAAGGCTTTATTTTATTTTTAGGAACATTAGAGAGAACTCTGTTTGTACTGTAACATTTACTGAACCCATGAACCACAAAGGGACAGTAAAATCATAGTGAACGTAACCCTGATTCAATATTATCAGGAAATGTCAAATATAATTGTAAATGAAATCAGTTTCATCCAAAGTTAAATGAAGATTAGGCAAAATCATAATATTTATTTACTAGAGAGGAAAAAATATAATACAGATTATTTTATAACTGTCTGTTTCTTAAAAGGATGTTAACCACCCTCATGTTTTCAAATTCAGGTATCCTGAGTCTACTGGAGCATGGAGAAGAGTATACATTTTCTCTACCTTGTGCATATGCCCGGTCAATTTTGACTGTTCCTTGGGTAGAATTGGGTGGCAAAGTCAGCGTTAACTGTGCAAAAACTGGATATTCAGCTAGCATCACTTTTCATACTAAGCCATTTTATGGTGGCAAACTGCACCGGTAAGAACATTTTAATGATATCTGGCTCTTATTCTTCCACTTTGACCTTGTATCATAGCTCCTTATTTTTCTGCTTTGTTTTATATGGTTGAAGTTGGGTCTTATTCCTGTTTATTTTTTGTTTATTATATTTCATCTTTTAAGGCATACTGAAAATCATGATCTGTTTTTAACAGTAGTAACATTATTAAAATATCTACTTTCATAAAAAAAATTCTTAATGATGTAGGTAATGAGACGTAGAATAGAATTTCTAACAAATACAGTCTCTGGCCCAGTTTTGCCTATAAGGGATTCAGATTTGGATCTGGACCTCAGTGAAGGCATCTATTGCTGCAGGTTAGGATGGAAATATATCCAATTCTATATTTTAAAAAGTTCAAGAAGTACAATGATTGAAGGCTTTAGGTATCTTTAGGTACCAATATCAAATGGTAGCTTTGTTCTAATTTCATCTAGGAATTGGCCAGGTATTATAATACTTTGTTGGCTTGTTAGTCTCTTCAGCACTAGCCCAGATCACCCAAACTGCATGATCACACTTACTATATTTACAGGGTTTTTTCCCCTAGTGTGAATTCTCTTGTTATCTAAGGGTCACATATTGACTAATAGCCACATAGATCACATTTGTATAGTTTCTGGCCAGTATGAATTGTTTCATGTTGCTTAAGGAATGAATGATTATGGACAGTTGCCTCGTGTGTTTGCCTTCATATGGCCTTTTTCCAGTATATTTTCTCTTATGCTGTTTAAGGTATGAGTGTTTAATAAAGGCTTTTCTATAGGGTTTTTCTCCAGTGTGAGTTCTCCCATGTTTAAGGGGCAAATGATGACTGTAGAATTTTTCATAATCATTAGTATTCATCATAAGATTTCTCTCCTCTGTGAACTTTCTTGGGTCAATGAAGAGAGAAGATCCTTTTTAAGGGTTTCCCACATTTATTCCATCCAGATGCATTATCATGTGTTGAGCTAATGTTGAGCTGTGAGTGGAAACTCCTTTATTCATTACAATTCAAAGATTTCCTTTCCAATATTAAATCTCTGATAAGAAGGAAATAAGAGGCTATTAAAGGCTTGTCTGCACACATTCATTTGTATTTGTACATGAGGATTTTCTGATATTCTTCAGGTAAAACCTTATTCCACATTTAATACACATAGTATTACCTCTCTTGCATGTTCAGAATTTTCTTCTTTTGTAATAGTTCAACAACATAGCTATTCTAATTAATTTTTAAGCCTTAATTATTTTTCAAACACTTGATAAATTAATTACATTTATACAAATATCCTTTTATAAGAGCTCAGGTTATAGTTTTGAGCTCAGGTTTATTTTTTCCCCAAGTATAAAATATCCAAACTTTATTCTTGAGCCAGTGCTTTATCTTGCTTTAAGTAATAATAAATATAAATGCTAAGAATTTGATTTATCATTTCTAGGACTACCTAAATGTGGGGAATCATAATTCACCCCCCCAAGTCTTACTATTACATGACATTAGATAGTTGCTTCCTGCAAATATCCTGCATAGAAATTTTCTCTGGGTTTTCAAGTCCCTCTTCAGTGGTAGATAAAGAATGGGAAGGGGGTGGATGGTGAGGTTGGATTAGGAGTTGGGAGACTAGTTAGGGGTTTACAGTTCACACACTTAAAGGAGTAGTTGACAGCCAGGCATGGTGGCTCGTACCTGTAATCCCAGCTCCTTGGGAGACTGAGGTGAGAGGACTGCTTGAGCTCAGAAGTTCAAAACCAGCCTAGGCAACATAGCGAGGCCCCATCTTTTTTTCTTTCTTTTTTTAAAGGAGAAACTGAGCCCAGGCACGGTGGCTAATGTCTGTAATCTTAGTACTTTGGGAGGTCAAGGCAGGTAGATCGCTTGAGGTCAGGAGTTCAAGATCAGCGTGAGCAAGAGTGAGACCCCATCTCTACTAAACATAGGAAAAAAAAAAAATCGTGGCTGGGCACAGTGGCTCACGCCTGTAATCCTAGCACTCTGGGAGGTGGGCGGATCGCTTGAGGTCAAGAGTTCCGAAACCAGCCTGAGCAAGAGCAAGACCCCATCTCTACTAAAAATAGAAACAAATTAATTGGCCAACTAAAAATATATAGAAAAAATTAGCCAGGCATGGTGGCACATGCCTGTAGTCCCAGCTACTCAGGAGGCTGAGGCAGAAGGATTGCTTGAGCCCAGGAGTTGGAGGTTGCTGTGAGCTAGGCTGACAGCATGGCACTCTAGCCTAGGCAACAGAGCAAGACTCTATCTCAATGAATGAATGAATGAGTAACTGACAGAATCTGGAGGAGTGAAGGGGCATCCAAGATAACTTTGGTTGATGTCCTGGTTATCTACTACTGGTAATAGACCTCTCTAAAACTTAGTGCTTAAAACAACAATTATCTGTCACAATTCTATGGATTGGCTAGGCTCTGCTGGGTGATTCTCACATGGCATCTTTCATGTGTCTGTAGCATATACTGACTGGCACTTCATTCATCTAAGGGCTCAACCTGGCTGGACAGCCAAGATAAATTCACTCACATGGTATGGTAGCTGATCTGGCTGTAGGCCAGGGGTCAGGTGGGGTTGTCATCCAGAAGACCTACTTGTGACATTCCCGTGTGATTTGAGTTTCTCCCATCTTGGCAGCTGGGTGTCTAGAGGCATCATCCAAAAATAAGCATTCCAAAGCCTTTCTAGCTTTCAATACCCAGTTTTCATATTTTTTAACACTCCTAATAATTTCAGGTAGATATCCTCAGTTTTGTTAATGATCAATGATTATATTCACCACCACATTTCTGTACATTTCTTACTTAAGTTGACTTCTTTACCACTTCCTACTTTTTACCTGTCTGCAAGTCTACCACACTAATTGGGTTTTCTTGTCACTTGGAGGTGTAACACTATTCTGGTATCTGTGGTATCTGTCCCACCCCGCCTTCCCCACCCACATTTGCAATCATATACATATTATTTGCCTAACTCTTAAAGGGTCATTTTGGCTATTCCAGAGTTCCCTCTTTTTTTCCATTCTGATCTTCCTTAAAACCAGTAGTTTCACCTAATTTCTCATTTAAGAGATTGATATTAGAAACAGACTTTCCTGTTCTCAGCACCTTTTCTTCTTTGATTTTATAGACTATTATAACTAAGATCTTGTATGCCATTATTTAATGGCCATGCCTCCTTCCTCAGACATAGGCTAGTTTTTTTTTTACTGCTATCTGCAATTGGAGCAGACACATTATCTGCTGTCTGCCTTTGGTATAAATATATTATATTTCAGCTGTCTTCCCTTACTTCCTCGTTTTCCACATCTATTTCTGATGCAGTCAAGTGAGCCTACTTAACTATTATCCATTCCCTTGTCCTTCTCCTGGTCTCATTTTCCACACTCACTTTAGGATGCTTATGTATATAGTTTGTGTGTGGTATAATACCATCAAGATTTTATGATAATTATGTGTGTGTGTGTGTGTGTGTGTGTGTGTATATATATATATATTCATACTTTTCTGTATACTGGAGATACAGAGAAATAAAAATAAAGAGTATATTTGTCTTCAAGAAGCTTTCAGTCTAGTATTAGGATTCAGGATACTACTTTTGGAAAGCATTTAGGAAAACTTTTAGGAAAATCTCTTGTATAATAATAAACAGTTAAAAATAAAGTCTGTCATAATAACTATAAAGATGGAAAAGGAAAACAATACTGTGAAGCTAGGATTAGGTTATTGCTATAACTGAAAAAAAAGTAGTTCTTTTTTTCCTTAAAGGCACATTAGAAGGGGAAAAAATTAGTTCTGACTCATCTGTTAAAGTAAAACAAGAAACTTGATGCTCAACATACTTCCTTCTCTTTGTCTGATAAAGAAGCATATCACTCTTTCAAGAGGGACAAACTATTTTCCTGGCACTAAATGCTAAAGGGATTTATTGCATATATCCTTACATAGTGGCATTAAGTAACATAATAGACAATGTCTTCTTCAGTAGTTCTGCATAAAATATAATTACCCTTCATGTATTTCTTATATATACCATCAATGAAACTCAAAGCTAAATTCTTAACTTTGTATCAATAAAATCCTTTCTATTTGAAGCTAAGTTAATATATCTAGTGGTTTTCTGGTATCACAAATAGTTATAGAGACAGGATCTAGAAAATTTAAAAGGCTGACTTGTCAAGTTTTTAGAAAGTGAGAAAGCAGATGTTTTAGCAATTATTAAGTATTTTCACTTCAGAGATCAGTGGCATAACAAATTTAAAATTTGGCTCTTTGTTAAGTATCTTAAGGACAGCATATTCTATATTCTGTGTGATTTATTGACAAAAGTTCTACATGCTTTAGCTATTGTGAGTTTGGTCAAAAATTTTTTTGTCCTTTCAAAATAAAATTTTAACTTACATTCTCACCCAGGTATAGCACCATCTTATTTCCATAAGCCTGAGATGTGGAGAGAGGCAGAATTTTTGTCAAAGAGAAAATTCTGATGTGCTCAAAGGCCTGGGCAAGTGCTTTGTTGAAATCTTAAATTTCTATGTTAGAAATAGTTTTAATATTTATAATTTTAAGAAGGCCTGTCAATTTCCTCAGCCATAAAGGAACCAGAATTTAACTTGAATTTTGAGAACTTGCCTCATAGTGAGTGTTAAGATATTAGCATCTAGATAGCAACCGTGGCCAATGTCTTACTTAATCTGTGAGAGGGAGTTATTTAATGTCTTATATTTGAACATCTAACTTTGGTTTTAGCAGGGTTTTTTTTTTTTTTTTTGAGACAGAGTCTTGCTTTGTTGCCCAGGCTAGAGTGAGTGCCGTGGCTTCAGCCTAGCTCACAGCAACCTCAAACTCTTGGTTAGCAGGGTTTTTGTAACTTTTTTATAGAATATAATAAACCATTTGGTAAAATTACTTCTTAAAACCATTCTTGGTTCATAAAGATACTCATTAAAAGCAATGGTTAGATGATGAGTATAATTTATTTGAAGTATTTTCATCATCTCAATCAATGATAGTCCCAAATATGTTTACAAAATTGAAAGACAAACTAATAACCCAATTATTGTTAGTCAAGAGAGATGGAGAAATAGTTGCTCTGAGACACAGAGCTTAGAGAAAGAGGATACATCACTTTGATCACAGCTTTAACCTTTTGTTTCCTATGGTGGCCACATAGAAAAATTTATGTAAAACAAGTAAGGAGGGTTTTTTGTTTGTTTGTTTGTTTTTTAATAAACATTGTCTAAAATCTCTCTATGAGGGAGAAATATTGGTTTTATAATGATAGATGATGAAATTGAGATTCTTTAAGGCCCTCAGCAGGACTGGTCTATCTGATTTAAAAACCATGTTCTTTCTGCTTTTACTAGACTGTTTTTAAAGAATTATCAAGTCTATGAGAATTTCCCTAAGATTAGGAATCACTTACTATAACTTCTTTTGCCTCATGTTAATCATTGGGATAACTTTTTAATACACCTTTCCTATAGTGGTTTTCAAAGTACAGCTTTGACAGCTTTAACATTTGGTAAAGCTTTTACTTCCTAAATTCCTAAACTCAGCCTTTTTACTTTGTGTTTTGTCAGGAAGTCCGTGCTGCTACATGGAAACAGAATGACAGAGTTGGCTCTGAGCAGAGCTTCATTTCTTTGGGTTATTTCCCCAGTTTCCCCCTGTCCTGTAAAATATTTTTCTAAACTATCTAATTTTTATCTCTATGTCATAGCTACAAATTGATGGTAATGTCATCTTCCTGAATGACTGCTTTTTGTGGGGGAAAAAATGATGGTACTGTCAGACCTGAGGTCAAATTGTTTTAAGGAAGTTTGTACCTAGAAGTATTGGAAAGAACTTGGACTTTGGAGTGCATTAGATTTGTGTTCAAATCCTGACTATACTATTTACTAGCTATGTGATTTGGGGTACTTTACCTAAATTTTGTTTTGTTTTGGAGTCAAGAGTCCCATTCTGTTACCCCAGTTAGAGTTGCGGTGATGTCATCATAGCTCAGTGCAACCTCAAACTCCTAGGCTCAAGTGATCCCCTTGTCTTAGCCTCCCAAGTAGCTAGGACTATAGGCATGCCCTGCCACTACATTTTTGAGCCTCAGTTTCTTCATCTGTAGAAATGGGATAGTCAAAAGGCTTGACAAAGTTAATTTATGTAAAATGCCCAGTATAGGTTAAGTGTTCAACAAATGTTAACTTGCCCTCCCTACATACACTGGCATTCTCTTGTGTTTGCTTTTGCTCACACTTACTCATTGTAGGTAGTGATGTTAATTTATTTAAGCTCTTTAAAGCTTAGTTTTCTCATTCAATTTAAGCAACATTTATTAAGCACCTGCAATTGATCAGTTACTTTCCTAAGTACTAACTGGGGATATAGAGATGAGACCCATTCCATGCTTCTTAAAGAGCTTAGTGGGGGACATGGAAAGCCAATAATAACATTACCATGTGATCATACGGTCCATACAATGGAAGCATGTAGCTCAGGCCATTAGTGACACATGTTTTTGTAAATGAATTTTTTTTGGAACACTGCTATGTCAATTCATTTACTTATCTCTGGCTGTTTTCATACTGTAGTGACAAAGTTAAGTAGTTGTGACAGAGACAGTCTGGCTTAAGAATCCTGATGTTAAATTTCTGGTCCTTTATAGAAGAAGTTTGCCAGCTCCCCAGTAGACTGTTGTGAATTGTTATAAGCAAAGTGAGGAGAGGCCCTTCCTCCTTGTGCTCCTTTGCAAGTTCCTTATGGCTCACCCCTTGTATGTGTGATTCCTGTCTCCTGCCCCAGATCTTTTCATGCCGCTCTTGCTGAGCACCTGCTCTAAGCAGTTGGGACCCTGTATAACCCAGCAATCATGAGCAGGGCCGTAGGGTTGTTATTTGTTGAGCAGAAAGATTTGCAGGAGATGATAACTTGAGATTGTTCTGTGGCAATAAAAGAAGGATCAAGTGAGGAACACATTGTCATTCCTGAGTTCTCAGAATACAGTTCTGGGTGTATGTGGATGGAGAAAGGATGAGGTAAGTGTTCAGTGTCATCTCCTCATGTCCTGTGTGATAGAGATAAATTTTTTTTTTTTGAGACAGAATCTCGCTTTGTTGCTCAGGCTAGAGTGAGTGCCGTGGCATCAGCCTAGCTCACAGCAACCTCAAACTCCTGAGCTCAAGCAGTCCTCCTGCCTCAGCCTCCAGAGTAGCTGGGAATACAGGCATGCACCACCATGCCCGGCTAATTTTTTCTATTTATTTTTAGTTAGCCAATTAATTTCTTTCTATTTATAGTAGAGAGGGGGTCTTGCTCTTGCTCAGAGTGGTTTCGAACTCCTGACCTTGAGCAATCCACCCGCCTGGGCCTCCCAGAATGCTAGGATTACAGGTGTGAGCCACCACACCCGGCCCGATAAATTTTTAAGGAAGGGAAAGAGGTTGACAAGTGGGATCAGAGAGGAAATGTGGACTGCCATAATGAGAAATATTCATTCTGGCTAGAGAGCTTAGCAGGGAAATTATTTAAGTTCATATGCTTTGAAGTAGAACCCAGAGTTCTCACCCCTACTGCAATCAAGCCTATTTATAGTCATGGTGTTCTATATGTCCAGTGAGCTACAATTACTCCTGACTTTTGATTTTGAATGTGTAATTTGCTTTTGTATTCCAAACCTTTGTACACCTTCATCTCTAAGATCTGGCTCATAAATCAATTGCTTATTGGGCTCCTTACATCTCTACATTGAGCTCTGAGTTTGCAAACCTTTTACTCTCCTGATTAAAAATTGTGGACTCCCTGAATTATATTTTATCCTTCTCATTCCCTTAGCTTATACCTGACAAATGCTACTTAGGATTCCTGAACTGTCACCTGAATCTCTGTGCCATAATCTCTGGCACACTGATTAGACCATAACCTTTGAACACCATTCCCTGAGTTCTGAACCTCTATCTAAGCTGACCCTGTTATCGTGTCCTACAGTGAGCATAAAATACTTCATTAAAAATAATTAGGCCTGTTCCTGTTCCAGCCTGTTCCTTTTGGTATATTTGAGCTACATCAGTGCAGCTGTTTGTTGATAAGCAGCCGGATAACTCTTCATTAAACTTTAGCAACAGTAGTATTTGAGTTTCTCTGAGCTCTGTGGTGATAATGATAATGTTTGTATTTTTCTATTTTGGTAGAGAATTTAAAATTTTTTAATACATTCTTTTGTATTTTTCTACTTCTCATTGGTTTTTCTGGTTTCTATATTTAATTTTAAATTAGGCTTATGTAGTTTAATACAGAATTGACATATCTGTTATATGTCCTTAAAATATAAGGACTCCAAATTTTACGATAAATAGAACTAACTAGTAAAAAACCAAGTTAAATAGATTATAATGTTGTAACATTTTTAGACTATAATAAAAAAGTAGATTAATATTTTTGATATTTCTATTTAGTTTTATATTATGATAGTTTTATTGATAGCAGGCATTTTATTTATTTATTTATTTATTTATTTGACAAAGTCTCACTCTGTTGCCCTGGCTAGAGTGCTGTGGCATCAGCCTGGCTCACAGCAACCTCTAACTCCTGGGCTCAAACAATCCTGCCTCAGCCTCCCAAGTAGCTCTGACTACAGGCATGTGCCAGCATGCCCGGCTAATGTTTTCTGTATATTTTTAGTTGTCCAGCTAATTTCTTTCTATTTTTTTAGTAGAGTCGGGGTCTCGCCTTTGCTCAGGCTGGTCTTAAACTCCTGAGCTCAAAGAAAGGCTGGTCTTAAACTCCTGCCTCAGCTTCCCAGAGTGCTAGGATTACAGGTGTGAGCCACTTTAACGGGCTGGTAGCAGGCATTTTAAAAATCACACTTTGATCATTTGTGGTAATGACGTCTCTAATTTGATTCCTAGTATTCTTTGTAAAGATTAAAATTTATATTATTTGAAAAAATTTTCAAGGAAGCTGTTAGGAGATTTACCAAGAATCTGACTATGATCTGACAAATTGAAGTGAACTGTGTAACTAATTTAAATAGGATTCACGGAGTATGTCCTTGGGTTTTTCATCCTAAGAAACAAACCTGATATCACTTATTAGAGCATATATTTATTTTCCATGTTCTTCTAGGGTTACAGCTGAAGTAAAGCACAACTTCACCAACACTGTGGTATGCAGAGTGCAAGGGGAATGGAATAGTGTTCTTGAGTTCACTTACAGCAATGGAGAGACGAAGTATGTGGATTTGACTAAATTGGCAGTGACAAAGAAGAGAGTAAGACCTTTGGAGAAGCAGGATCCATTTGAATCCAGGTATGTCATCCTTCCATGCATCCAGGAAAGTGTCAGAAACTCTGGGTCTTAATCTAAGCCTTTGTGACCTTGGGCAATTCACTTTGCCAGTTTGTATCAGCTTCCTTATCTATAAATTGAAAGGGTTGGTCTGGTCTGATGCTCTTAAACCCCTTCTCAGCTATGAGATTACATAATATACAGTCACATTTTAGTAAAAATCAAACATTGTAAACTGAGCAGAAATATTAAAAACATTTAAAAACATAGCAAAGGATTTCTATCCTTTATCATGAAAGCTGTTACAAATTATTATTATTATTTTTATTTATTTATTTATTTTTTTGAGACAGAGTCTCGCTTTGTTGTCCAGGCTAGAGTGAGTGCTAGGGCCTCAGCCTAGCTCACAGCAACCTC
The DNA here is from genome assembly GCA_008750895.1 of Mirza zaza. Classification (NCBI taxonomy): domain Eukaryota; kingdom Metazoa; phylum Chordata; class Mammalia; order Primates; family Cheirogaleidae; genus Mirza; species Mirza zaza. The sequence goes on along the minus strand of VSMD01122891.1, from coordinate 31,374 downwards.
AAACTCCTGGGCTCAAGTGATCCTTTTGCCTCAGCCTCCCAAGTAGCTGGGACTACAGGCATGCGCCACCATGCCTGGCTAATTTTTTCTATATATATTAGTTGGGCAATTAATTTCTTTCTATTTATAGTAGAGACGGGGTCTCGCTCTTGCTCAGGCTGGTTTTGAACTCCTGACCTTGAGCAATCTGCCCGCCTTGGCCTCCCAGAGTGCTAGGATTATAGGCGTGAGCCACCGCGCCCGGCCTTGTTACAAATTATTAACAAAAGACAGGCACCCCAATAAAAAAATGGGCAAAGGATATAAAGAGGTAGTTCACAAAAATAGAAAAATCTTAAATGCCCACCAAGAAAATGAAAAGGCATTGTCATACTCCTGGTTAGAAGTTAAACCTGTATAATGTTCCTAGAGAGTATTTTGGCAATGTGTGTCATAGGCCTTTAAAAATAAGTACAATAAATCTATATGTGTTGATAAGGTACATTCTCTAAAATGTGTTGACAGTGATTGCCTCTGGAAAAGAGATCCATGAGACCCTTTCAGGGGGTCTTCAAGGTTAATATGTTTTCATAATAATACTAAGATGTTACTTGCATGTTTTACTCTGTTGGCACTTACACTGATGGTGCCAAAGCAATGGTGGGTAGCCTTAGACTAATCAGGGTAGTGGCACCAAACTGTGCTAGTAGTCATTGTATTCTTCACTGCCATGTACTCACATTTAGTATCCTTTTAAAAAGCTGTATCGATTATTAGTTTTATTAAATATGGACCTCTGAGGACATGTCTTTTTAGTATTCTGTATGACAGATTGGGCACATGTATAAAACACTTGTGCTGGATACTAAAGAAGTGTAGTGATTATCTGGAGAAAAAGCACTTGTTCAATTGTTTGAGTCACAAGTGGAACTAATCATTCTTTCTCATGAAACACTCTTTTTACTTAAAAGAATGATTGACAGACACATTATGGATATTCTAATTTCAATAATGGGCAGACATTTTTCTTGTAAATGAAAGGTGAATGTGACACTTCAAGAAAAACAATTGATAATATTTGTTTCTAATAATAAAATTTGAACTACAAGGCAAATCAGAATTTTGAAAAATGTGTAACTGCCACCATGAATTTGAAAGCTTCCCAGTTAAAGAGTTTCCTGATAAAATTGTGGTAATATTAATGAATGTGATTTTTTTAAAATATGAAAAATTGAAATTTGTCAATATCTGGAAGATTGGCATAACTCAATGAACCAGTATTTTTCTTTTCTTTTTTCTTTTCTTTTCTTTTTTCTTTTCTTTCTTTTCTTTTTTATTTCAGCATATTATGGGGGTACAAATGTTAATACAAACATAATGAGTGAGATGTGCACCATCTGGGGGGATGGTCATGCTTGAAGCTCTGACTCGAGGGAGAGGGGGAGGGCACGGGCAATATACATGAACCAGTATTTTTCATATGACTAATGCATGAGATGATAAAACCATGCATGAGTAAATCATTCAGGATTCAAGTTAGAACAATCAGTTTCCATGTAAATTAATTGAAAAATCGACATTTCTTACTTTCCTATATTCCGACTAACCTTTAAAAATCTACCACTTGCCAAGTTTTGATATAGTATGGAATAGTTGAATTATGTGGAAAATCTGTTAAAATATTATTGTTTTTTTCTAACTATATGTGAGGCCAGATTTTCTTTATATACTTTATTTTTGTTTATTTATCTTTTTAGAGAGACAAGGTCTCACTCTGTCACCCAGCTGGAGTACAGTGGCCAGATCATAGTTCACTGTAACCTTGAATTCCTAGCTCAAGCAATCTTAAGACCTCAGCCTCCCAACTAGTTGGGATTACAGGTGCACACCATCACGCCTGGCTGGCTTTTAAATTTTTTATAGAGACTGGGTTTTTCTACGTTTCCTAGGCTGGTCTTGAACTTCTGGTTTCAAGCAGTCCTCCCATCTTGGCCTCCCAAAGCGTTGAGATTAGAGGTGTGAGCCACTGTATCTAGCTTCCTAAACATTTAATGCTATGTATTTCACTTTTAGGACTGTTTTATTAATATCCCACAATTTTTGATATGTTTTCATTTCACAATATTTTCTACTTTCCTGTGTGATTAGTTTTTGGTTTTAACTCACAAAGTTATTTAGAAATGTGTTGATAATTTCCAAATATGTGGAGATTTTCCAGATATCTTTCCATTATTCATTTCTAACTTAATTTCATTTTGGTCAAAGAATATACTTTGTATGGTATTAATCCTTTAAATTTATTTAAATTTTTTTATGGCCCTAAATATGTTCTGTCTTGGTAAATGTTTCCTGTGTAGTTGACAAGAATATATATTCTGTTGGGCCAGGCACAGTAGTTCACACCTGTAATCACAGCACTTTGTGAGGCTGAAGCAGGAGGATCTCTGGAACTCAGGAATTTGAGACCAGCCTGGGCAACATAGCGAGATCCTGCCTCTACAAAAACTAGAAAAATTAGCTGGTTGTGGTGGCAGGCATCTATGATCCCGGCTCCTCAGGAGGCTGAGACAGGAAAGTCACTTAAGCCAGGAAATTTGAGGTTGCAGTAAGCTATGATCAGGCTACTGTGTTCTAGCCCAGGTGACAGCAAGACCTTATCTCTCTAAAAAAAAAAAAAAAAAAAAAAAAGTAAATTCTGTTGATGGTAGGCAAGAGTGTTCTATAAATGTCAACAATTAAGTCAAGTGAATTGACAGTATTTTTCTAGTCCTATGTATCCTTACTGATTTTTTGTATATATAATCTGTCAATTGAGTTCACTTGAGATTGGTTATTAAAATTACCAATTACATTAATAACTAAATATTTCACCTTGCAGTTTCATAAGTTTTTACTTCATTTTATTAAAAGCCCTTTTACTAGGAGCATACACATTTAGGGTTGTTGTGTCTTGATGTATTGACCTTTGATCATTATGAAATGCTCCTCTTTATCCCTGGTAGTAGTCCTTTCTTTACATTCTACTTTGATATTAAAATTGCCACTTAAAAAAACTTGGTATATTTTATATCAAGGTGTATTTTATATATCATAAAATTCACCTATTTTATGTGTACATTTCAAAGATGTTTAGCGACTTTCCTGAGTTGGTGCAGTCATGACCATGAATCAGTTCTAGAACCTTTTCATTCTGCCATAGAGTCCCTCATGCCCATTTACAGTTGATTGTCATTCCCACCCCAGCCCAGGGAACTTTCGGTCTCTATAAATTTGCTTTCTGGACATGTCTTTCTGGACATTTCATACAAAGATCATACAGTATGTGATCTCTTATGCCTGTCTTCTTTCCTTAGCATAATGTTTTTGAGGTTCATCCATGAAGTAGCATGTATTAGTAGTTCATTCATTTTTATTGCTGAATAGTATTGTATGAATATATCACATTGTGCCTATCCATTCACCAGTTGATGGACATTTCCAGTTTGGGGCTATGTTGAATAATAATCTGCTGTGAACATTGTCCTTCAAATCCTTGTGTGGATACATCTTTTCATTTTTCTTGGGTAACAAATCTAGGAATGGAATTGCTGGGTTATATTGCGGTTTTATGTTCAACTTTTTGAAAATATGTCAAACTATTTTTCATAATGGCTGCACCATTTCACATTCCCACCAACAAAGTATTAGTGTTCCAATTTCTTCACATCCTCAGCATTTGCTATTCTGTCTTACTTATTTTACTCATTCTAGTTGGGGTGAAGTAATATCTCCTTGTATTTTTGATATCTTTCCCTAAGGATTAATGATGTTGAGCGTGTTTTAATGTGCTTATTAGCTATTTGTCTATCTTTATGGTGAACTTTGTTTTTATATCTTTTACCCAATTTTTTTTTTTGTATCATTTTTCTTCTTACTGGTTTATAGAAGTTCTTTGTAAATTCTAGACACAAATCTTTTGTTGGGTATGTGTCTTACAAATATTTTTTTATAGTCTGTTGCTCTTCTTTTCTTTTTCTAAATGGTGTTTTCCTATTATAAAAAGTTTTTAATTTTGAGGAGGTGGGATTATCAGTGTTTTCTTTTATGGATTGTGGTTTTGGTGTTGTCTAAGAAATCTTTGCCTAACCCAAAGTCTCAAAGTTTTTCTCCTATATCTCTTTGTAAAAGTTTTATTGTTTTAGCTTTTACATTTAAGTTTATGATCCATTTATATGATCCATCCAGTTAATTTTGGGTATGGTGTGAAGTGAGCATCTGAGTTCATCATTTTGCATGAGTATATCCAGTTGTCCAGCAAACTTTTCTTTCCAAAGAATTGTCTTGGCAGTTTTCTTTTGCTTGAGGTTTGTTAAGCTTCCCCTTCTCTGTGCCATGCCCTGTAAGCTGTCTAGGCAGTGAGTTAGAGCACTCAAAACTCCCCTCATCTGTTTGCTTTTCTCAAGTATCACTGTCCTGCATTGCCTTTTGCTCAATATCTGAAAACCATTGTTTCATTCTATTTTATCTCGTTTCCTAGTTGATTAAGGCAGGAGAGTAAATCTGGTCTCTATTATTTCAGCATCTCCAGAAGCACAGGTGATCTCACTTACATTTCAACTTTTGAAAAATGTATTTCTCTTTTTACCTATTAATTCCTAGGTTTCCTAAAAATAAAAATCTATCTTTTATAACTTGGAAAGATACAAATTAATTTCTTTTTTTTTTGAGACAGAGTTTCACTTTATTGCCCAGGCTAGAGTGAGTGCCGTGGCGTCAGCCTAGCTCACAGCAACCTCAAACTCCTGGGCTCAAGCGATCCTCCTGCCTCAGCCTCCCAAGTAGCTGGGACTCCAGGCATGTGCCCGGCTAATTTTTGTTTTCTATATATATTAGTTGACCGATTAATTTCTTTCTATTTATAGTAGAGACGGGGTCTCACTCTTGCTCATGCTGGTTTTGAACTCCTGACCTCGAGCAATCTGCCTGTCTCGGCCTCCCAGAGTGACAAATTAATTTTAATTTAAAAAGAAGCAGAAGCAATGGCATGCTGGACATAAATATCTGCAGCATAGTATCAGTGTTCTTGTAATTCATAGGCATGAAATTATAGTTCTGATTTAGAAAATGTAATTTTTAAAATTTACTGTAATTTTAAGTGTGTAAATTCTATTTAGTTATCTTTTTTTTAAGAATGTAAAATATGTGGTTTTTGGAATTCAGGAGATTATGGAAAAATGTGACGGACTCTCTAAGGGAATCTGAGATTGATAAGGCCACAGAGCATAAACGTACCCTGGAAGAACGCCAGAGGACTGAAGAAAGACATCGTACTGAAACAGGCACACCCTGGAAAACCAAATATTTTATTAAAGAGGTATGTCATCCATGTGTTCAGCTTAAAACTCATCATCTACTTAGTGAGAACTTTGGCTTACTAGGCTTTGTTGAATTGCTATCATTTATACATCTTTACTTTTAAAAGTAGTCCAGCTTAACCATGAACTTTCTCACGTACTTTTCACAATTTGTCAAAGTACAGTGGTTTACCAGCAGTTCAGATGAAATATATTTGGGGATTTAAATTGGCCACAAATGAAAATGCTAATATAATCTTCAATCACAATAATAGAAAATGGAGTTTACCATTTACTGCCTTTTGTACCACATCTGAAACTGTGTTTACTTACGGGGGCCACATTTTAAGAGAGATATGAAAAACTTAATTGGCTGTACAGAGGTTTGTGAAGTGGCTAGAAGTGGTGGTGTTTAGCTTGAAAAACAGAAAATTGAGGCCATTTATTATAAGTTTCTTTAAAAATTTGTAGGCTTATCACATGGAAATTTTTTATCTGTTCAAATAGCTGAGAGATAGGCCCAAGCTACCAGGAAGTATATTTTGGGATTAACATATGTTATAACAATCAAATTTTTTTTTATTTTTATATTTTGGGATTAACATAAATTTAACATAGGCCCAAAGCTACCAGGAAGTATATTTTGGGATTAACATATGTTATAACAATCACATTTTTTTTTATGTTGTAACAATCAAAGACATTATTTAATAAGTACATCTTATGTAGTTCCCATCAGTGTGTATGTGAAAGACCATGACGTATATAGAATAGTTTGATGCACCAATTTTTGCAGTTGAACTAAATGACTTCTGAACTTTTTTCTAAATTTAAAGATTTAAAATTTTTTTTTTTTGTAGTTTATTACTTTCTGGTAGAACTCAGAGTAGAACCAGAGCTGATATTAAGAAAAATTTTCTTATCTATAGCCAAGACTAAGGAAACCCATTGAATTTTAATATTAGCCCATCAGAAAGGAATTGGAAAAAAGTAATCTGATTGTGATTTTGCAGATTTATTGCCTTAAGAATCCATAGTTTAGGCCAGATGCGATGACTCATCCCTGTAATCTTAGCACTCTGGGAGGCTGAGGCGGGAGGATCATTTGAGGCCAGCCTGAACAAGAGCAAGACCTCATCTCTACAAAAAATAGAAAAATTATCTGGGCATTGTGGCTCACACTTGTAGTCCCAGCTACTTTGGAGGCTGAGGCAGGAAGATTGTTTGAACCCAGCAGTTTGAGGTCACAGTGAGTTATGATGACACTAGTGGCTAGGGCAACAGAACATGACCCCGCCTAGGAAAAAAAAAAGAATCTGTAGTAATCTTTGGGTATCTAATATAAATTCCAACTATTTAATGGAAGAGAATAACAAAGGGAAATTATTTTACATCTCTATACTTTTATATGAAAAAAATTAATGTTTATAATTACTGTTCAGAATCATATTCTGCCAACCTTGGATTTTTTTTTTTTCCCCAAGCTTATTTAGAAAGCAGATTTACCAGGAACAGATTCTAGAGAGGAGAGTTTCTAAGTGAGGACCTCTATATATCATTTAAAATGAACTCAGAGGGCTGAGTGCAGGGAGCTATTTGTAAAAGATGTAATTGATGGGGTTTTACAGGATAGCGACCCTGATTTTTGCTACTGACATGACATGTAAACTTTCTACTTCTCATTTATTCTTTTTTTAATCATTTCTTTCTTTAATCATTATTATTATTATTTTTTTTTTTTTTGAGACAGAGTCTCACTCTGTTGCCCCGGCTAGAGTGCCATGGTGTCAGCCTAGCTCATGGCAACCTCAAACTCCTGGACTCAAGCAATCCTTCTGCCTCAGCCTCCCTAGCAGCTAGGACCACAGGCATGCGCCACCATGCCCAGCTAATTTTTTTTGTTTTTAATTGGCCAATTAATTTCTTTCTATTTTTTTAGTAGAGACGGGGTCTGGCTCTTGCTCAGGCTGGTTTCGAACTCCTGACCTTGAGCAATCCTCGGCCTCCCAGAGTGCTAGGATTATAGCCATGAGCCACCATGCCCTCGTTTATTCTTTATATGATTGATACTAAGAACCTACCTCTTTTTTTTTTTATCACACTTCGTGATGTTAGACAGACCGATGAAGAAAGTGGTAGCATGATTGGCCAATAAAATAGTGAATTTCTTTCAGCCTACATGGTCTTAAGTTAACTGCTTGATGGAACAATAGATTGGAGATGCACACCCAGATTTGGGCACATTTGGGTGGTAAGATGTAAGCAGAATTTCCTGAATGGTGTGCTGTGGCACAGTGGTTTGAGTTGTGTCATGATATAAATTCCCTAAGGCTATGGGGCAGCCAGGTTGTGTCCTGTGTGTGGCTGGACCATGATGTGTGCCGTCATATATGAGAAGCACTGCAGGGTATAAGGGTGGCAGCCAAGTTCATAATAAATTTGAAGGTACTGTCATTCTGTATGGCTTTTTGCTAAAAAGAATCATGTTTTTGAAAAGTCAATTTTGTCTCTCCTACTTGTCCTAAACAGAGTGCTGAGCACATAATAAATGTTTCATAAATATTGTTATGAGTAACAAGGGCTCATTTGTTTGGTACTTTCATTATTGCTTTCCGATTATAGACCAGTTACAGTTGTCATTAGTTAGATGGAGGAATAAAGAATAGAGTCACTTTTATTTTTATTTTATTTTATTTTTTTTGAGACAGAGACTCACTTTGTTGCCCAGGTTAGAGTGAGTGCCGTGGCATCAGCCTAGCTCACAGCAACCTCAATCTCCTGGGCTCAAGCAGTCCTACTGCCTCAGCCTCCCGAGTAGCTGGGACTCCAGGCATGCGCCACCATGCCCGGCTAATTTTTTGTATATATATTTTTAGTTGGTCAATTAATTTTTTTCTATTTTTTGGTAGAGACGGGGTCTCACTCTTGCTCAGGCTGGTTTCGAACTCCTGACCTCGAGCCATCTGCCCGCCTTGGCCTCCCAAAGTGCTAGGATTACAGGCGTGAGCCACCACGCCCGGCCCTAGAGTCACTTTTAGTGTAAAAAAAAGGGATGTAAAGTAACCTGAGGAAGTATAAATGAACTAACTGAAAGTGTTCCTGGTATTGTTTAATGACACCCACCTCCTTTTCCTGACCATTTGTGACTGACACTTAAATTATATACATCTTCCATTTCCTCCTGTTTGTTATTATACATATCCATTAGGATCTATTGGTTATATCCTCTTAAGTGAATGTTTAAGATTGCTTCTTGTAATATATACAAGCAGGATGGCTTTTATGGTATAGTGGACCACACTGAAGTCAGATGTACTAAGTTTGAGCCCCAGCTCTTACCTTGGATAGTTTATTTACCACTTCTAACCTCAGCTTCCTCATCTGTAGATGGCACACTTTAACTCCTAAATCTAATATTCTATAATGTAGTTAGCTGGCATGTTTTTCAAAAAACAGTTTAAGTGTTGAGAATTATTGACCAGGTGATTTAATATGAACAACCTGGTGGTTGCTATTGTTAAATAGAAATTCTTTTAAATAAAGAATAAATTATTCTTAAAATAATAAATTATTATTATTTTATTATACAGCAAGTGAGGCTCAATTTCCTATTTTTTTTTTTTTTTTTTTTTTTGAGACAGAGTCTCACTTTATTGCCCAGGCTAGAGTGAGTGCCGTGGCGTCAGCCTAGCTCACAGCAACCTCAAACTCCTGGGCTCAAGCAGTCCTGCTGCCTCAGCCTCCCAAGTAGCTGGGACCACAGGCATGCGCCACCATGCCCGGCTAATTTTTTTTTTTTCTATATATATTAGTTGGCCAATTAATTTCTTTCTATTTATAGTAGAGATGGGGTCTCGCTCTTGCTCAGGCTGGTCTCNATTAGTTGGCCAATTAATTTCTTTCTATTTATAGTAGAGATGGGGTCTCGCTCTTGCTCAGGCTGGTCTCGAACTCCTGAGCTCAAACGATCCGCCCACCTCGGCCTCCCAGAGAGCTAGGATTACAGGCTTGAGCCACTGCGCCCGGCCAATTTCCTATTTTTTTTTCAAGCCAGAGTCTCATTCTGTCACCCTGGGTAGAGTGCAGTGGCATCATCTTAGCTCACTGCAGTGTCAAACTTCTAGGCTCAAGAGACTCTCCTGCCTCAGCCTCCCGAGTGGCTGGGAAATACAGGCCCACACTACCACACCCAGCTGATTTTTCTATTTTTAGTAGAGATGGGGTCTTGCTCTTCCTCAGGCTGCTCTCAAACTCCTCAAGCAATCCCCCTGTCAGGACTTCCCATAGTGCTAGGATTATAGGAGTATGCCACCATACCTGGCCAAGAAATTATTCTTATGTGAAGGAAGACTTTATTCAGGAATGTTGCAGTAGGGGAGAGAGATTGAACTTATTCTGAATACAGTGGTAACAAGTAGGGATTTGTAGCCAGTGGGTAAGCTGAGGAAGTGGATAAAAAATTACTAAGAGGAACTTGGTTAGTTATTAAGGGTCGGGGAAGAGAAGGTTAATTGGATATCAGAGTTGTGGGATTCTCAATAAACTGGCTGGTCAGGATTCTTTGCTAAAATTGGACCCAGCAGGCCAAGGCCAAAGCCTGCTCAAGAAGACAGTTCAAAGGAACCTGATAGTTTGGTCAAGGAGAAAGTCCTTGTCACAGTGAATCAAATAATTGTTGGCTTCAAATCACTTTTCGAACAAGGTATAATAAATATTTAAGGAAAATTTTAAATATAAATAAATTGAAAGAGACAAGAGAGTTAAGGACAGAGGTTGAAATCTGACTAACTTTGCCTAGTCCTATAAACACTGAACTTCATCCAGTCTGTGCTCCGCTGACCTTAACTACCAAGTTCCCGCCCCAGGATGCTGCTTTTTACATTTGCCACAGTTCTTTTTTTCCTTACTGTGCTCTTCTCCTGTCTTTGGTTTGCTCTTTGATTCTTGCTTTGTCTCCTTGTAGTATCCTATTTATAGGAACTAGGAGAAACTAATAGTGGTAAAGTCTGAAAAGAACTAAAAAATAGCACTTAGATACTAGAGACACCAGTAGAGATAGGGAGAATAGCTGGTACCTTCATGACCATTTCTATGTGATTCACCTGCTGCCCATAACTCTATGAGTGAGGCTCAGTCTGTAGCATCTTGGCAAAATTGGGCAGAATTGCTAAAAATGACTTCTACAAAATAAGATGTTCATGGGTCACAAACCAGGTCCCCCTATACCAGACCTTCCTACCTAATCCTAGCTAAACCACAAGCATCATTTGATGTCTTAAGCACAGAGATTTTATTCCTTCACAAAAACTCTCCTTTTAAAGTGTGAAAATAGAATTCCATTTCAGTGAAGGTGTTGCTTCTGGTTTTGGTTACTGATTTTGAAAACATTAGAGGAATAGTTCTTTAATTTATTTTTCTACTTGTTTCAGGGAGATGGCTGGATTTATCACAAACCCCTTTGGAAAATAATTCCAACAGCACAACCAGCAGAGTGACATGTGCTATTTAGGACTCAACCAAATGAGATTCTTCTCTGTTTTACCGTAAATCCTTCCACAATGGAGTTACTGCACTGAGTGACCTGCTTCCTGATTGCACAGACTGAAACTAGCTAAACATGAATGTACCTACTAGGGCACCATGATACTGCAACAAGACCAAAGTGTTAAAGAAACACGATGGACTCTCACCAACCTGTTCATGTGATGTGAGCAATACCATCTTAAAATCTTTTATCTGAATTATTAGATGATTAATCTTTTATCTAGTTCTTGCTCCTAAAGCTAAGTTTGAATCCCCTATTTTTGCACAGGGGCAGCAGTTATACACAACAGTGAGAACTCAGTGACTTTGATTTCTTTATAGTGAAAAGTGAAGTCTCTGTTTCAGAGTTTGTGTTTTGTTTTCTGTTCGTAACTGAAGTATTCACTACTCTTACAAACCAACCAAGAGGAAGAGGAAGATGACCCAGAAGTGGATTCAGCCATTGTGCCTGAAATCAGTGTTAAAAAAAAAAAAATCAACCAGGTAGTGGTAACAAGGCATTCTATTTCTTCAAAAAGACTTTGTGCCTGTGTCTGAGGAACTTATCCATTATCCACCTCTGTTGGAACTCTCTTTTAAAAAGTATATTTATAAATTGATTAGAATTATAACCATGGAGAATTTTTTCTTCTGAACATTTTAATATACTTGAAAACAACACTGACTTGAAAAATTTCAGAACATTTTTCAATACCTAGTTTTATTAAATATTACGCTTGAGAGACAATTTTTAAAAATGTATTCATGTCAATATGATGAGATTTTGGCCTTTCTCAAGAACTAAGGCATTATAGAAAATAGCAAATATTAAAAAATAAAACTGTTACTTTTTTCCTTATCTTTTTTCACCTCTAGGTTCAATCCAGTATTATGTGTTATCCCTCTGGATAAGTATGCTTTATCTTACCTCTGTTCATTCAAAAATTAAAACTAATGACTATTCATATTTGTCAGTAATTCAGAAGGTATATATGTAACTGAGTGCATGTAAGATATGGTTTTCTTTTCAAGGAAACTTAAATGCTAAAGAAAATATGAAATAAAAAGATATCAGGAAGTTGTATTCAGGTATAAATCTTTTTTAAATAAATATTTTATTGAGGTTGAAGAATTGCTGGCAATTAAAAGAATAGTGCTAATTATGGCTTTCATCATTCATTCAAGTATTTATTGAGCACCTACTTATGGTGCTCAACACTTGTTACTGCAAGCTACCTTAATTTTCCAAAAGTGGTGCCTTACTCTATTTCTCCCGATATGGTCTTCCAATCAGTGTGTGTAACATATACCTGTTATTCATCAGCCATTGTAGATGGCTGTGTCTGTTGCATCATCATAAGAAGTTTCAAGCTTTGTGCTCTGAAAAATTGTGTTTTGTTAGAGAGGTTAATAGGATGAAAACAGCAAAAAAATTTTTTCAACAAATTGTAAATTATAAGAAAAAGAGTTGGTTTGTGTACAACCATTTTAATGATTCCCTTGTTCATTTTTGCTGTGAAATGCACTGAAAATCTCAAAATGAGTTATAGTTCATGTGTTGGGAAAATTAAAAAATAATAAAACTAGAGAACAATGATGCCTTTGTCTGTTTCCTGGAGAGAAATGGAAAGTTTATAATCAGAGAGTTATAGCTCTGTTCATCTAGGAGGGTCATTGGTTTTCTCTTTAAAACCTTATCTTCAGGAAATCTTCAACTCACAGAGTAAATTTAATGAGAGTTTTAAAAAATGTTTAACTTTTACATATACTGGAGATAGAGCAAGAATATAAAATGAAACCAAGGATTTTTGTTTTGTTTGAACCATTTGAGTGCCCATGTATTTCTTTTGACTATTGAGCCATTTTAAGGATTATTGAAATACAGCTGGGCATAGTGGCTTGTGCCTGTAATTGTAGCGCTTTGGGAGGCTAAGGCAGGACCATTGCTTAAAGCCAGAAGTTTGAGACCATGAGTTTAAGACCAGCCTGAGCAACATAGGGAGAGCCTATCTCTATAAAAAATAGAAAAATTAGCTAGGTGTGGTAGTGCACACCTGTAGTCCCAGCTATTTTAGGAGGCTGAGGCGGGAGGATTTCTTGAGCTTAGGAGTTAGAGGCTGCAGTGAGCTATGATTGTGCCACTGCACCTCAGCCTGGGTGACGGAGTGAGACCCTATCAAAAAAAAAAAAAGTACAATTTTACATTCCCACTAGTGGTGCATGAGAGTTCCAGGTGCTTCATATCATTGGCAACACATAGTATGGTCAGTCTTTTTAATTTTTACTATATGAATGGGTGTATAGTGGTATGTCATTATGGTGTTAATTTGCATAACTCTAGTGATTATTGATGAAGAGCATCTTTTCATGTGCTTATATGCCATCTTTATAAGTTGGTGACATATCTGCTCAAATCTTTTTCATATATTGTTTTCTTATATGCTTTGTAAATAACTTCTCTGAGTCTGTAGCTTCTCTTTTCATTCTTTTAACAGTGTCTTTTGAATGGTAGATGTTCTTAATTTTGATGAAGTTCAGTTTATCAAATTTTTCTTTTATGGATCATGCTTTTGGTGTCATATCTAAGAGCTTTCCTAACCAAAGGCCACTATTATTTTCCTCTGTGTTTTATCCTAAAAGTTTTATATTTTTAGCTCTTCCATTTAGGTCTATAATTTATTTTGAGTTAAGTTTTGTTTGAATTAGTACTAAGTGTGTATCAAGGTGTTTGGTTTTTTTTCTCTGTTTTTGCAAATGGATATCCAATTCTTCCAGTGCCATTTGTTTAAAAGACTATCATTTTTCTGTTGAATTGCCTTTTCACCTTTGTCTAAAATCAATTGATATGTGGGTCTGCTATGGACTCTGTTTTGTTACATTGATCTATATGACTATCTTTATGACAAAACTACACAGTCTTAATTATGGTAGCTTTATTTTAAGGTTTAATAATAAAACTTTAAAGTCAGGTAGTGTAAGTATTGCAACTTTGTTTTTCTTTTTCAAAGTTGTTTTGGCTATGCTAGGTCCTTTGCATTTCCATATGCATTTTACCCTGCCTTGCCTGTTCTTTCCTGTGGAGACCACAGTAAAGTCTCTTGTTCATGTTTCCCCCTCTATCTTTCTGTCCCCTGACTGACCCCGGTGTTTCCCTGTGTGCCCTCCCGAACCCCTTCGTGGCATGAGGTGCCACCTGTTTCTAAGGATCTGAGAGTGTAAAAAACTTCTCCTGTCATGACAGTCATTTCTTTGTCTCTGTGTCTTGTCTTACCATACCTGATTAAAACAAATCTTAGGTACCCTTAAAAGAGTGAATATATATGCATATATAGATCTCCCCTACTACTTGCTAATTTCATTCAGTATAAACAAACATAATTGAATGAGATTTTGTTCTGACAGCAACGCTATAACCTATTGTCTGTTTCTCTCAAGGATAAATGTTTTATCCTTCTCAGATTCTCTACATATATGTTTAGAGATTGCCTTAGTACGTCCAGGCAGCTACAACAAAATACCATACACTAGGTAGCTCATAAAGAACAAACCTCCTTATACTATCACCTTGAGGGTTAGGATTTCAACATGTAATTGGGGTGGGGATGTGGGTGGGGGACACCCACATTCAGAGCATAGCAGGAATTTTGAGAGATTGGATGGAGTTGGGGTTGGTTACTAGTGAAGGTTGAGGAATTGGGAATAATTATGACCTCCTTTGATGAACTCCTAAAAGAAAATCCCCAAAACAAAATACCCAAATGCTTAGTAACTTTTAGGCAATCCTAGTTTTTAAACAAAAATCAGGTGGTCTGATAGCTTCTTAATACCAAAGAAAACTCTCCATTTCTAGAACCTCAATTGCCAGGCTCTTCTGAGTTTGCAAAGTGCCCTTACAGGTAAGTTGTTATTACTCAAAGGTACAATATTAGTTGAGAGGTGCCACAAGATGCACTTGTCCTAAATACCTTGGCCAATCTTCGCTTCCTCCCAACGTACCTGGTTTAAGTTTCCTAGCCATAAACCACTATATGCCTCAGAGAGCCTCTATCAAAGTGTATTTAAGTTATCTGGCAGGGGAGAAATATTTCTATCTTTCAATAGCTTTAATGATTTTTAGCTGCTGAAAATTCTAGTGGCTAGCTGTAGGACATTGGGAGAAGTTTCTCGAGTAGTTTAGAATGTGGTTCTGCTAATTCTGGGTGTATATTCCAGTCTTCTCCAAACAAAGGCATACAGCCACCAGTCAGTTTGCATAATCACTTGGGCAGACATTGAGATTGCCAGGGACATGGTAGATGTTTAATAAATGCTTATTGCATGTTTAGGTGAATGAATAGATGGGAGTTTCACTCTCGGTTGCATAGAACAGAGACCAGCTGTAGTCATGTGAAGCAAATAGAGAAATAGAAGGATATCAGTTCACAGAATTAAGGCTGGCGATTCTGTAGAAAGTTGCAGAATGGAGGTAGCTCCAGAGACTTGGCACAGAACCCACAGGAAATTCACAACTTAGGAAAAATGTGGCCCTAGCACTGCCACTGGCTGGACCTCCAGCACTGTCTGACCTAAGATTCAAACTCCTGGGAGTTTAAGGGTCTGAGTTGCTGAGTTGGAATATTTTTCCCAGAGGTAGTGAAGGAAGGATCTGAGCTCTTCAACTCCTGTGATTGGAGGGTGCAACAGAGGCATATATTAACAATTGCTCTGGAATCAAGGCCTCACACAATGGGGAATTTGCCCCAAAAGAATATGGAGATAATAGGAAGGCAGCAAATTACATCTTGTGCTGTGAACAAGGGCAAATGTCATTCACCCTGACACTCAAAGGAAAGATTGGGTGGGGTTGGGTTTGGTTGCTGGTAAAGGAGGGAGAAGAAGGGGATAGTTTCAGAGGAAAGGGAAGAAGGTGACCTTCACAGTTCCTAGGTGGCCAGCCAGACACCGGGAGGAAAATCCTGGGGTGTGGAGGGAGAAGAATAGAACTTGGACGAGGAGGAGCAGACAACAGGTGTTTCATGGTGTTCCCAGACTAATGCAGAAGCTCAATGACTAATGCAGAAGCTCAATAAATATTTGGTAAATTAACAACAAATGGAAATATAAAAACTTACTTTTCATATACAAGTGGCGGAAGTTCCTTCTGCCTGGCTAGTCACCCCTGCTCCTAAGACTTTTCTCATTCACTCTAGAGCAGGTAACTGCAGGCTTTCCTCCAGTTGGGGGTGTGATGGAGTATTCTATCCATTCCTGAATTAGAAGAAGGGGAAACAGCTATATCCATAATTTCCATGGAGTTAGCCTTGGGCTTTCCCAGATTTCAAGCAGACTGGATTGACTTTGTCTTCATACTCCAAGGAAATGTGCTTCTCTTTCTGGGTGTTCAGGTAAGGAATCAACCCTTGGTTTTGCCAATTATTTGCCTTTTTGCTAGAAGAATCTCTCTTCTTCCTCTCCCCCATGCAGAAAAACAGCATGGCCCAATAGCTTGCTTGGGTTTGGGGTATCCTACAAATCTGGGTTTGAATCTCAGGTTTTTCCCTTATTTAATGGCTGTGCAACCTTGTCAAATATTACCTGAGCCTACTTCTTCCTCTGTGAAATGGGAAAATAATGCCTGTCTTCCTGGGGCATTGCATGAAAACACATGTAAAGTACCAAACATATAAAAAACTGTAGCTATGATGCTAACCATTGGCCAGGGTGTCCAAAAGATGGACCTATTAAAAATGTCAAGACAGACCCTACAATGTGGCTCATGCCTGTAATCCTAGCACTTTGGGAGGCCAAGGTGGGAGGACCACTCGAGGCCAGGAGTTCGAGACCAGCCTGAGTAAGAGCAAGACCCTATCTCTACTAAAAACAGAAAAAATTAGCTGGATGTGGCAATGTACGCCAATAATTCCAGCTACTCAGGAGGCTGAAGCAGGAGGATCACTCGAGCCCAGGAGTTTTAGATTGTAGTGAGCTATGATGATGCCACTGTACTTTAGCTAGGGTGACAGAGTGAGACTCTGTTGGAAGGAAGGGAGGGAGTGAGGGAGGGAAGAAAAGAAAAAGAAAAATGTCAAGGCACTACCTCCCCTCCCACTCCAGAAAGAGAGAGAGAAAGGAAAGGAAGGGAGGGAAAGAAAGAAAAAAGAAAAGAAGAAAAAACAAGAAAATAAAAATGTCAAGGCACTATCTCCCCTCCCACTCTTGGCTTTTTACATAAACACTAGTTCCTGTCTCTATCAAAAAAATTTTAATAGCTTACAGGCAACCTCAAGAGTAAGGCATATTGTCTAGTGAATACAAATAATAATTTTCTAGAAAATTAGGAGGATTACTTCATTTTTGAGATAATTATCCTTGGCTACAAGGATCAATAATAAGGATTATGACAGTCTGACATTGGACAGGCAGTTGCTGGGCAGATGTCCTCGAAGAAGTATTTTTTGTGTAAGATTGTGATGGCCTTACAAGGTTTGGGTAAGACTGCAGTTTTTCCAGAGTCATTTGTGATATTTTTGTTATCAGGCATTATGCATGAGAACTTTCTTTTTCATAGCCTTCCCCAGCTCTGTCAATAATTTTTTTTTTTAAACACAGTGATTCCATTTTGGTTCTGGCAGTTTTCACATGTAGAAGGATAGTCACTGCAGAGCTGTTTGTAAAACTAAATCCTGTAATTAAATTATAACTGCAGGGTTATAGGATTAAATAAATTAATTTTTTATAATAGAACTCTATGTAGCCATTAAGCAGATTCTGTAGGAATATTTTTTCTCACATAGAAAGGTTCTTGATGTATTAAATAAAATAAATTATAAAATAGCATAATAGTATAATCACATTTTATTATGTGTACATATGAAATATATATATAATATTTGAAGGGATATATGATAAATGTTAACATTACTTTACCTTTGGGTTGTGAGTGTATCTATGGCTTTTTAATATGTAACTGTATTTTCCAATTTCCCCACAATGAAGATGTATTATATGTATATAAAATAGGGAGAAATAATCATCTGATCATTTTTACCTTCATTTTAAAATCTTCAAGCACTCTTTTGGTTTTTCAAATTTGGTTTCTTTAAGTCTACCTCTTAAGAAGATATAGGGTCAAAGTTAAAACCAGCTGAACAACTTAAAATAGCTATCAAAAGCAGTCTTGAAAGATTTTTTTTCCTCTGCAAAAAGAGAGCTGTGAATGAATAGGAAACAGCCCACTTGGTTTGTTTTAGTATTTTTTTTTTTTTTAGAAACAGCTGACAGTACTGAGGCCTCCCTCAGTAACTGCTTTTGTTTTTTTGGGTTTTTTTTTGCTCTGTTGCCTGGGCTAGAGTGCCGTGGCATCAGGCTAGTTCACAGCAACCTCAAACTCCTGGGCTCAAGCAATCCTTCTGCCTCAGACTCCCGAATAGCTGGGACTACAGGAATGCGCCACCATGCCCGGCTAATTTTTTGTATATATTTTTAGTTGTCAGTTAATTTCTTTCTATTTTTAGTAGAGATGGGGTCTCATTCTTGCTCAGGCTAATCTTGAACTCCTGACCTTGCCTTCCAGAGTGCTAGGATTACAGGTGTGAACCACTATGCCCAACCAGTAACTGCTTTTTAAAATCCCCAGTCGTTTTCCTTGTTCCCACTCACTGTAAGGTGAGACACTCAAGTCACCTGCCCATTGCAATTATCCTAATGGCTTTAAGATCTAGTTTCCTGTGTACCTCAAAACTGGGAAAAGGGCACAGAATAATGGATGCAGATCAGTTCCTGGAAACATATCTCTCCTGTGACAAAATAATTTTTAGATTTAAAAATGTTCGAGAGTTTGCCTGGCATGAATAATCCCTGATAAACTGATAAAAAGCCTTTAAACAGTTAGTGAGTAAATGTCCTAGGTTTAGGAGAGAAAGGGGAAAAAAAGATAGGGCCCTTGCCATAAAAGAGTCCAAAGTCTAGCTGGGGAAGATGGACATTTAAATAAATAATTATAAAATTATATGAGAAAGGTCATAATAGATTTATGAACAAAGTGATACTAGCACTTGGAGATGGTAACTGAGTTAGTTGAGTTTTAGGGATGAATGGAAATTTGCTCCCTGACCAGACAGCATTCCAGGAAGAGAAAATTGTAAGTCACAGCTTGAAATAGCTCAGTGGGCAGAAAGATCAATTTCTGTCCTTGCAAAATTGAGACCAGACTTTGCATAGAAAAAACTTCAAGGTACCACAGCCTGTTACAGGCATTAAGCATTTCCCATCAGGTTACCGTGGTGAAAGTTGTCAAGGAAGCAGGTTTAGAAAATTAAACAAGAGTTGCTTGTAGAAAATTATCAGAGATCCAGGGCTTCAGGAAACATTTACAAAAGAACTCAAGCCCTGCTTCAGCCAAATGCTTCACTTTCCTGAAAACCTTGCATGTGTTACTTTTTGCTGAATGTGTTACTCAACCTGCTGAAAGTTAATCATTTATGCAGCTCTGATATTTCCGGGAGAAAATGGAACCAATAATGGCAGGCAAAGCAGAGGCATAGAGGGAGTCTACAATTTCTTTGGAGTTTCAATTTTTTTTTAGATGATCAACCTGAATAGTTCCCATACCTACTTCTGGGTGTTCACCTTCCCCTTGCCTTTCTCTTCGTCTGTCCCTCCACCAATTCTCCCAGATTTCTGGGTCTCCGGGCTTAGGAGGAGCTGACTAGTTCCTCCGCAGAGCCAGCTTTCCCCCGGCCCTCAGTTCCCGCTCCCAGAGCCTCTAGGTCTACGCGGCCGCGGCTGGCGCTGGGACCAGCCGAGCTCCGGCAGAGGGGTGGGCGGGGTGGAGGGGCGGGGCGGCGCGGCCCGGCGGCGCAGGCGCACTGGGTTCGTCGCGCCGAACTGCAGCCATGGAGCCGGCGCCTGTGGACCCCGAGCGGCAGCTGCAGCCTGCGTCCATTGAGCCGCTGGGCCTCCGCAACTCTGGGCTGGAGGCTGCGGTCGGTGAGGACGCGGAGGGGGCCCGGGACGCGGGTTCTGGGGTCGACACGGTGAGGAGAAGTGGCAGCAGAGCCCTCGGGGCCTGTGTCGGGCCTAGCGGGCCGGGCCGGGCGGAGCTGGCCTGCGCTGGCTGGCGGGGGCCGGTGGGCTTGGCCGGGGAGGCCCAGTGGTGCGAGGGGAGCGAGGAGGAAAGGCGGGGGCCGCAGGTCCAGTGGGAACGGGGGTGGCTGGAGGCTCAGTGGAGAAAGGGGGTCCCGGGTCGGGGGCGAGCGCCAAGCGCTGCGGTTAGCCCCGGGAAGGGCGAGAGGGCGGCGGCCAGGGGAGTGGGTGGGAGCCGTGGGTGCGGTCCCGCGGGCGCGGGGGCCCGGGCCCTGGCCCGCGAGGCTGCAGGAGGGGCAGTTTTCAGAGGTCGCGTAAGTGGGAGAGCTGGAGCAGAAGAGGAACGCTCATGTTTCTGGCAGCAAGGGGGTTTGCTGGGGAGATGTTTTAAAGGGGACCCTGTCAGGTGGGGAGATAGCGGTGTTTGACAACGAAGAGATGGGGGGCTAGAATGAGGAACAAGTCTGGGACAACGGGATGGTTGGCCTGGTGCTGCCATCAGGAAATTGAACAAAGTGACAGGTTCAAATGAAAAAACATTTTAAAAAACTCTTTATTTGGCTGTCATTTTCTTATTTGGGGGGAAGTGCCATGTTCCTTATTGGAGGCTTTGTGTATCCCTTATACTTACTTCGTGTAGCCCCTTTGGTAATTAAGATTTTCATTTGCTTGAGGAGAAGGAGAAAAATGTATCATCTTATATTCGTAAGTGCTTTCATTTTAAAGTGTTTTTGTGTATAATGCAAGGTTTGTAGACCAGGTTAAAATGAAGCATTTCATAAACTCAGTGTAGTGTTCCAGGTTGGACCACCTGCCCAAAGTCTCCCTCTGTGTGTATTGTTCATCCAGTCATTTTGCTCCTTTTTTTTTTTCTGGAACAGGAGATAGGACCAAAATTCAGTAGTGTTAACTTGCCCATCCTTGTGCTATATGGATAAAGAAAAGTGCAAGAAGTTTGCTGAATGGAGCTAGAAAGACTCTTGACCTTAAGTTTAGAGACCAGCTAACCAGGGGCTTCAACACAGGAGTTGAAGATTTCGCTATGTAGTAAAATATCAAGGTAAATAGGGCAGAATGAAGACTTTTTTGGGTTTACTTTGAAAGTTTTTTTTTTTAATAAGTTAAAAACTTAATTTTTTTAGAGCAATTTTAGGTTCACAGCAAAATTGAAAGGAAGGTACAGAGAAATATCCTGTATACTCTGGCCTCTCTGTCATTATCAATGTCTCCCACCAGAGCAGTACATTTGTTATAAATGATGCCTACATTGACACATCGTTATCACCCGAAGTCCATTAGGGTTCACTCTTGGTGTTGGATGATGACATATATCCACCATTATAATATCATACAAAGTATTTTCACTGTGCCGAAATTCCTCTGTGTTCTACTTAGTCATCCTTCCCTCCCCTTTAATCCTTGGCAGCACTCATCTTTTTACTGTGTCCATAGTTTTGCCCTTTCCAGAATATCATGTAGTTAGAATCATACAATGTGTAGTCATTTGAGATTGGCTTCTTTCTCTTGGTAATATGTTTTAAGGTTCCTCCATGTCCTTTCACAGTGTGACAGCTCATTTCTTTTTAACACTCAATAATATTCCAATGTCTGGATGTACTACAGTTTATCCCTTAACCCACTGAAGGACATCTGGGTCATTTCCAAGTTTTGGCAATTATAAATAATGCTGCTAGGAATATCCATGTACAGGTTTTTATGTGGATGTAAGTTTTCAACTCTTTTGGGCAAATACCAAGGAGTATAATTGCTGGATCATATGGTGAAAGTATGTTTAGTTTTGTAAGAAACTGCTATGCTGTCTTCCAAAGTGGCTGTACCATTTTGCCTTGCCACCTGCAATGAATGAGAGTTCTTGTTGTTCCTCATCCTCAACCAGCATTTGATGTTATCAGTGGTGTGTAGTGGTATCTTGTTTTTTTTTTTTTGTTTTTTTTTTTGAGATAGAGTCTCACTCTGTTGCCTGGGCTAGAGTACCATGGCGTCAGCCTCGCTCAGGGCAACCTCAAACTCCTGGGCTCAAGTGATCTTCCTGCCTCAGCCTCCTGAGTAGCTGGGACTACAGGCATGCACCACCATGCCCAGCTAATTTTTTCTTTATATTTTTAGTTGTTCAGCTAATTTCTTTCTATTTTTAGTAGAGATGGGGTCTCGCTCTTGCTCAGGCTGGTTTCGAACTCCTGACCTTGAGAGCTATCCTCCTGCCTCGGCCTCCCAGAGTGCTAGGATTATAGGCGTGAGCCACCGCGCCCAGCTGGTATCTTGTTTTAATGTGCATTTCCCTGATGACAAATGATATGGAGAATCTTTTCGTATGAATATTTGCTATCTGTATATCTTTATATCTTCTTTCATATCTATTAAGATCTTTGCCTGTTTTATAAATTGGGTTGTTCGTTTTCCTTTTGTTGAGTTTTAACTTTAAGTTTCCATTTCACTTATTCTTTTTTTTTTTGAGACAGAGTCCTGCTCTGTTACCCTGGATAGAGTGCAGTGGTGCGATCATAGTTCACTGCAACCTCAAACTCCTGGGCTCAAGTGATCCTCCTGCCTTAGCCTCCTGATTAGCTGGGACTACTGACACCATGCCTGCCTAATTTTTTCTATTTTTTGTAGAGATGGGGTCTTTACAAGGCTCAGGCTGGTCTCAAACTCCTAGCCTTAATCCTCCCACCTTGGCTTCCCAAAATACTAGAATTACAGGTGTGAGCCACTGTACCTGGCCCATTTTTACTATTTTAAAAAGTTACTATTATACTACCGTGAACTTCTTTTGCCTATGTCCAAGAGTCTAATATAAATTTAGGAGTACAGTTGCAGGATTGTAAAGTAATAATGTGGTCAACCCTAGTGAATGGTGCCAAATTGTTTTCCAAGGTAGCTATACCAGTTTATACCCTCATCAGAAGTGCCTGATATTCTACATCTTTACCAATACTTAATATTTTCAGACTTTAAAATATTTGCCAGTCTGTGGTATGCCTCTCTTTTTGTGTTCAGGTGGTTCTAGATTGTTTTAAAATGCAAGACTCATCTTTTGTTGGCTGTGTCATGAAGACTTTTAAGGTTTTTTCCTTTTTTTTGTTTGAACCATGCTAATCTTCTCTGTATTGTTGCAGTGTTAGTACTTGTGCTGCTGAAATAAGCATGAGAACTTTAATTTTGAATGTGATGATAAAATTTTGGTAATTTGTGAGAGCCATTATGTATTTGATTAATGAAGTCAAAACTAGAATATAAAATCCACTTATGTTAATTTAAAAGTGATTATAATGCCTCATTGATTTAAAAAAAACCCTATGTATGTTTAATTTAAGATACTTGAAAACCCATAGATGTTATCTGTACATAGAATTTGTAGTTATATACTGTTACCTGATGTTTTTAGAAAATGTTTGTAAATATGTGTTATAAGAGGCCATCAATTAATGACCAAAAGTTACGAGGTTTCCTAAAACAACTCCCTAATTTAGTGATTCATAAAGAGACACAAGCCATTTGGGCAGGTATTTCAGAATCACTAGGAATTTAAACACACATACATTCAATATAGTCCTGCTCCTCCCTCTTCTCTCCCTCAAAAAGAAAACCAGACAAAGGGTTATTTAATTCCTTACCCTTCTTTCTGTCTTCTCTTCTACTCAGTCCATCTCCAGCTGAGAATTGTTGTAATAGCTTTGTAGCCTCATTGCTTCTGTTATTGATAGGACTGTGGTCCGGGCAGAAAGTTAAGTTAGATTTGTGTGTGCTATGCATAGTGGGGCACTACTTTTCATTTAATTCTCAAAATTACTTCCAACAGATAGCTAAAGATGGGAGTCAGAGGCTCAGAGAGAAGTAATTTGGCCAAGGTCACACGTGCTGGCTGAGATTTGAGTCCAGGTCCACCTGGCATTGAAATCAGTGTTCTTTCCGTTAAGCCATTCTGCTTCATTTTAAAAAAAAAAATGTTTAAGACAGTCTTGGAAATTGTTCCAATACTGTATTTTAAAGTTTTAGTTAAGATTAAGTTGTAATTTTGAGAAGGAACAAAAGGTATAAAAGATGTGTTGATTTAGCAAACAATTTTTTACTATAAAATATCTATGCAAATCATGTTCACACATGGCAAAATCAGCCTTATTTTTGACTCTGCAAAATTTAGGAGGGAGAATAATTTGTACTGATTACTACCCATGAGATAGTGTAAACAGCACTACCTGAGAACCACAGGAGTCTTCTGGTGTTAAACATCACTCATCAGGAATCTGTAAGCTTTTGTTTTATATAGTCTCTTGTTTTTCTTTCTGTGATTTTTGAATCCTCTTCTTTTCCATTGTCCAATTAGAAGTCCCTTGTCTTTTTCTTTTGTACTTTTTCCCTGTGAGGAAGAGTGCATTCATTTTTTTAAAGCTATAGTCATTTCTATTTAAAATAACTTGGAAAATGGAAAAAAATGAGAGGGGAATCCAGTCTCTAAGAAAGTAGTAATTAGTTCTAGCAGAAGGGAAAGGAAATAGCAAGGGAATGGAGAAAAGAATACTTCTTTAGGCTGAAAGATTCCATTGAGTTGGCAGTTAACAGGGGTAGGGACTTACAGTATTTGCCAGAGAAAAACCATTACCTGAGGAATTCGTAAGTGATTTTGAAGGGGGTACACTCCAGGCCTGGGAATGCTGATGGGTCAAAGAGTGCTTGAGCAACTGGTGGTTAAAAATTCCAATGCACAGTGAACACTTTCACTGATGGGCAGCAGAGAAACTAAGTGGAGTAGACCAGAATTGTGAGTGAGGTTTAGGGCATTCCGTGGGTGAGGATAGCATTAAAAAAAAGAAAATTTATGGGCATAGTTACAGAATTATCAGTTTAGCAGCAAATGATAAAGTAATACACAAGAATTTTTTTTAGCTGAGGTGGGAGGATTGCTTGAGCTCAGGAGTTTGAGACCAGCCTGAGTAAGAGTGAGATCACTCCTAAAAAACAAAAATAATTAGCAGGGTGTGGTGGTGTGCACACGGGAGGCTGAGGCAGGAGCATCACTTGAGCCCAGGAGTTTTGAGGTTGCTGTGAGCTAGGCTGATGTCACAGCACTCTAGCTTGGGCAACAGAGTCTGACTCTGTATGTATGTATGTATGTATGTATAAATAAATAAATAAATAAATTTCTACCTCAGTGGCTTTCAGATTGTTTTTGAAGGTGATTCACAGTACTATGATGTAAATATTTACACTTTTACATCATAATTGGCATACATATGTATATGTAATTACATATACAAGTACTTGTAATTACATATAAACAGTACTTAATCATGACTTCACGCAAGACCCTCTGATACTTTTCTCTTTTTCATTAAAAAGAAATGTTGAGGCCGGGCGCGGTGGCTCACGCCTGTAATCCTAGCACTCTGGGAGGCCCAGGCGGGCGGATCGCTCAAGGTCAGGAGTTCGAAACCAGCCTGAGCAAAAGTGAGACCCCCGTCTCTACCATAAATAGAAAGAAATTAATTGGGCAACTAATATATATAGAAAAAATTAGCTGGGCATGGTGGCGCATGCCTGTAGTCCCAGCTACTTGGGAGGCTGAGGCAGCAGGATTGCTTGAGCCCAGGAGTTTGAGGTTGCTGTGAGCTAGGCTGATGCCACGGCACTCACTCTAGCCTAGGCAACAGAGTGAGACTCTGTCTCAAAAAAAAAAAAAAAAAAAAGAAATGTTGGTTACAACCCACCAAATTAATTTCATAAACCATGAATGTGTTGTTACTCAGTTTGGAAGCCTATTCAAATTATTTATTATTTTATTTTAAAGAAAAATTGATGTTTTCTGAATAACTGTGCTATTTTTAAAGTATTTTTATAGGGAAAAAAAGCACAAGAGAATAGGTCATGTATTATAACTCTGTTTTTCTTAGTTATTGCTATGGAGTGAATGAAATGTTTCTTCACCCAGAATTCATATGTTGAAACCTAATCCCCAAGATGATGATGTTTGGCTGTGGGACCTTTGGGAGGTGATTAAGTCATGAAGGGAGAGCCCCCCCTTCGAGTTGAGTACAATCAATTCGAACAAAAGACTGACACAGGACTTGCACTTTCCACCTCTCACAAAAGCCAGCTCCAACAAATGATTCTGGAAATAATGGTGAATTGATGATGAGATAATTCTTAAAAGAATGGTTATTTTAAAGGCTCTAGTACCGACTTCTTGGAAATACCCAGTTAGCTGGGCCTCAACATAGATTTGTCTGCCAGAATCATTTTAGGCTCTGAGCTGGTGAAACCAATTATCTTAAAATGCTGGTAAAAGTGCTGCAGTCCTTTAAAGATGGTGAAATCATTCTTTTTTTTTTTTTTTTTTTTTTTTTTTGAGACAGAGTCTCACTTTGTTGCCCAGGCTAGAGTGAGTGCCGTGGCGTCAGCCTAGCTCACAGCAACCTCAAACTCCTGGGCTCAAGCGATCCTGCTGCCTCAGCCTCCCAAGTAGCTGGAACTACAGGCATGTGCCACCATGCCCGGCTAATTTTTTCTATATATATTAGTTGGCCAATTAATTTCTTTCTATTTTATAGCAGAGACGGGGTCTCGCTCTTGCTCAGGTTAGTTTCGAACTCCTGAACTCAAATGATCCGCCCGCC
Organism: Mirza zaza; assembly: GCA_008750895.1. NCBI lineage: Eukaryota > Metazoa > Chordata > Mammalia > Primates > Cheirogaleidae > Mirza > Mirza zaza. Next base: position 4,844 of record VSMD01122891.1, on the reverse strand, counting down.
TCAGCCTCCCAGAGAGCTAGGATTACAGACGTGAGCCACCACGCCCAGCTGAAATAATTCTGAAAATAATTATTATTTCAAAACTTCTGCTACCTACTCCATGGAAATACCCAGTTGCCTGGGCCTGAACATAGATTTGTCTGCCAGAACCATTTTCCATTCCAATCTGATGAAGCAAATCATTCTGAAGACGAGCGTGAAAAGTACGAATCCTGTTTCAGTCTTGTGTCAGCCTCCCAGAGTGGTAGGATTACAGGCATGACCACTGTGCCTGGTCATCATTGTTAACCTAGAACCAGCTACCTCTGATCAGTGTATACATAGCCCCGAAAGAAACTAAATTCAATAGGTGGTTCTTAATTTTTAGCTCTCTGACTTATTTTGGTAACAAAGAAGCATCACACCTAGAAAAATTGTAAGAAAGTACACCATTATATTGACAGTGGTTAACTCTGGGTTGTGGGATATAAATAATTTTATTTTTTTCCCACCTTTCAATTTTTGTACATTAAGCATGTGTTTTTATCATCAGAAAAACTTAAACCTACAATAATGAGTGATAAGTAATACTTGAGCTCTTGCTATGTGCCAGGCAATTTTTAATTTTGTTTTTTAACAAGATTCATTGAGGCATAATTTACATACCATAAAATTCACCCATTGTAAATGTATAATTTAATGATTTTTAGTAAATTTACAGAGTTGTGCAACCATTACTACCATCCAATTTTAGGACATTTCCATCATCCTAAAATATTCCCTCCTTCCCCTTGGTAGTTAATCCACTTTCTGTCCTCAACCCTAGGCAACTATTGTCTGCTTTCTATATAAATTTGTCATTTTGGGTATGTCATATAAGTGGAATCATTCAATCTGTTACAATCTGTTATCATTTGAGTCTGGCTTCTTATACTTAATATAATGTTTTTGAGGTTCATCTATGTTATACCACACATTAGTAGTTCCTTTTTGTTGCTGAGTAATATTTAATTGTATGGATATGTCACATTTTATCTATTCATCATTTGATGGATGTTAGGGTTGTTTTGAGCTGGTAGCTATTGTGATAGTGCTGCTTTTAACATTCCCATGCAAGTCTTTGGGTGGTTATAACCACCCAATGTTTTCGTTTCTCTTGGGTAGATTTGTAGGAGTGCAATTACAGGGCCATATGGTAAGTTTATATTTAACTTTTTTATTTTTTTAGAGATGGAGTCTTGCCATATTGCCCAGGCTAGACTTAAACTCCTGGCCTCAAGTGATCCTCCTGCCTCAGCCTCCCAAGTAGCTAGGACTACAGGCATGTGCCACCATGCCTGGATAATTTTTAACTTTTTGTAGAAACAGGATCTCCCTAAGTTGCCCAGGTTGGTCTTGAACTTCTGGTGTCAGGCAAAGCTGCAGCCTCAGCTACCCAAAGTACTCAGGTTACATGCATGAACCACCTCACCTGGCCTAGTATAAGAAATTTTATATCATCTGTCAACCTTACTGGTAGTATTGTCATGTGCCCGTTTGCATTCTTTAGCTTTTATGATAGCTGATTTTATGCTTTTTTTTTTTCCTTCTTTGTAACTGGATGGTATGACGGTACATTTATGACTCCTGTGCCTTTTGGCTGAAGAGATAATTTGCTTCATCAGTGTGTGCTTTTAGAATTCAGGGAATTTTTTACTGGAGCATATGGTGGTAAATCAAAATGCTTGGCTGTGGGCCAAAAGGTATCTCATATATATATGTATGTATATCTTAACCAATGGGGGCTTCGTAATCCTGATGTTAGTAGTTTGTGCTTATATAATTTCTTGAGCTTTCTTTTTGTTGAATGATTTCCTTCTACTTATGCTTAAAGTATAACAACTTATACTTTATAAAAATGCCTTGTTTGAGGACTGAGTGACTTGTTTTTCCTGGTTAGTAACAATCCGTCCCATTGGGTTGACTCTTAGTTCTTTGTCCTTTGTCTTCTTTTAGCAGTTTTACCTTCTTCTGCATTTTTCCTGTACATTTTGGGAGAGCTCCTAAGTGTGTCATCTTTTCTCATCACTGATTCAGTGTTTTGCACTGTCACATGTCTCTTTCTGGCCTCATAGTGCATGGGTTTAATTTTCTGTGTATAACCATGGTCATTACCATAGCTTTTTCTTGTACCTTTTGCTGCATCCGTGTTTCTATTTATATCTCTCCTTCATAAACTGCCCCAGTTATAATATAGTACAGTGTTTTAAATTAAAACTCACCTCTGAATTTTGACCATGAGCACGGGAGAAAAAAAGCCAAGCACAGCAGTTATCACATGGTCTCACTTTCTCTTCCTTATTTAGACTTAGAATTACTTTGGGTCTGTTCAAGACTTTTCCTCATTGGTGAGCTTCCCAAACATACAGCCTACGAACCACCAGTGGTGTGTGTATTGTTCTTTTTGGTCCTTCGGTATAGACCTGGGGATGTTCTAGTCACAGGGAAAAAAAAGAAGCCTGCTCTTAAACCCTGCTGCTCTTTCAAGGAGGAAGCTTATTAATCACTGTGAAAAAGTTTAGGCAAATGTAAAGTTGAATATAAGATGACTCTTGATTTTTTTTTTTTTAAATTAACCTGCCTGTTGAAAATCTTAGTTTTGAGAGAGAGAGATTTGATTTTGGTTAGGCCAAAAATTAGATATCAATATTGAGGATCATCTTTGCATAAAATGTATTTTTAAGATTTTTTTCATATGCATTTCTACGTAGATTTATTCTTGGTCACTTATGTGAAATGTCTAAATTTTAATCATCAAATGTACCTGTTAAAATAACTCTGGAAAAGTTGGTGTTGATAAAGAGAGACTATTATTTGCTGCTGTCAGCTAGCAACCCCTAGCAACTCAAGAAATATAAGCAATTGGCTGGATGCAGTGGCTCACACCTGTAATCATAGCATTCTGGGAGGCCGAGGTGGGTGGATCACTTGAGCTCAAGAGTTCAAGACCAGCCTGAGCAAGAGTGAGACCCCGTTTCTACTAAAAATAGGAAAAATTAGCAGGGCACAGTGCTGCACGCCAATAGTCCCAGCTACTTGGGAGGCTGAGGCAGCAGAGTTGCTTGAGCCCAGGAGTTGGAGGTTGCAGCGAGCTGTGATGATGCCATTGCACTCTAGCCAGGGTGACAAAGCAAGACTCTGTCTCAAAAAGAAAGAAAAAGGGTCCAGGCGCGGTGGCTCACGCCTATAATCCTAGCCCTCTGGGAGGCCGAGGCTGGAGGATTGTTTGAGCTCAGAAGTTCCAGACTAGCCTGAGCATGAGCGAGACCCGTCTCTACTAAAAATAGAAAGAAATTATCTGGACAACTAAAATATATATAGAAAAAATTAGCCGGGCATGGTGGCGCATGCCTATAGTCCTTCCTACTCGGGAGGCTGAGGCAGGAGGATCGCTTGAGCTCAGGAGTCTGAGGTTGCTGTGAGCTAGGCTGATGTCACTGCACTTTAGCCCGGGCAACAGAGTTGAGACTCTGTCTCAAAAAAAAAAAAAAAAAAAGAGGAAAAAAAAGAAATATAAGAAATTATCTTGAAATATGTACAATAATGGGTTTTATTTAAATAGCTTGGGTTTTTTTCAATACCATCTATTATAAAAGGTTGTTTTTGTTATTTGTTTGTTTTTATCCAGATGACAGAAAATAATTTTGGATTGAAGAAGATAGAAATCAGTGTTTCAGAAGCAGAAAAGCGAACTGGAAGAAATGCCATGAACATGCAAGAAACATATACTGCTTACCTCATTGAAACAAGGTGGGTGATGAAAATTGCAGCTAGGTTTAGATAGAAAGCTTTTTCTAATAGCTATTGATGCAAACTCTGTTGTGTAACAGAATTTTTTATAGGTCATTGTCTTTTTTTACGGATGGATTGATTTTATTTCTTTACTTTTTAACAGGTTAAACAGCTGTCTTTTGCTGTGGTAGTCTTGGTAGCTGTAGCTGTATCTTAATGTATTTGTTTTGAGAGGAGAGGGAAGGTTAGTGGAATACTTTTGGTATGTGGGATGTTACTTGATACATGCTTTAGTGGTGTTCTTGGTCTTAGAATCCCTGTGCAGTTTTGCAAAAGAATACCAGGTTCCTGGGATTGTGTGAAGTAAACTTAAGTAGATGGAGATGCTTAACAGAGAATTCTAGGAGTAGAGAATATGGCCTGGGTCATCTTAGGACAGTTGGGAGTTACAGAGAAATTAACAGAAAGAAAAATTGAGATCTGTGCTTTAGAACTTGGGATAAAATAGAAAACACAAAGTAAATATGAAGTAGGTAATCAAACTCACCAGAAAAATTGTCTTTTAACCTCATAAGGAAAAAGTTAAAGGAATTAGATTTATTTTGCCTAGAGAGACGCAAGGGAAGACTGAATTTATTGTTGCCAATTATAAACAGTTTATATAAAGACTGTATTATTTCTTTTCTGTTTGCAGAGACTGAGCAAAAATGCTTTCAAATTAAAACAGATATGAAAGAATTTTTGATAATCAGTGAAATAATAGAATTGTCAAACCCATTTGATTAAGTGTTAACCATGTTTTTTTTTTTTTTTTTTTTTTTTTTTTTTTGAGACAGAGTCTCACTTTATTGCCCAGGCTAGAGTGAGTGCCATGGCGTCAGCCTAGCTCACAGCAACCTCAGACTCCTGGGCTCAAGCAATCCTGCTGCCTCAGCCTCCCAAGTAGCTGGGACTACAGGCATGTGCCACCATGCCCGGCTAATTTTTTGTATATATATTAGTTGGCCAATTAATTTCTTTCTATTTATAGTAGAGATGGGGTCTCGCTCTTGCTCAGGCTGGTCTCGAACTCCTGAGCTCAAAGGATCCGCCCA